>CAUYRT010040821.1:0-10774 GCA_963574885.1 Lepilemur ruficaudatus | reverse complement strand
TCAAAGCTCCTATCCCAGTTTTCAGCCAAACTACTTCTGACTCTGAATTCATCAGTTTTACATAGTGCATGTCTGAATAAGATTTTTTTTTTTAATAAAAGAGTTCTTCATCTTAAAAGGAAAGTTTGAAAACTTACGCCTAGGCCATATTTTTTTTTTTTTTTTGAGACAGAGTCTCACTCTGTTGCCCAGGCTAGAGTGCCGTGGCATCAGCCTACCTCACAGCAACCTCAGACTCCTCGGCTCAAGCAATCCTTCTGCCTCAGCCTCCCAAGTAGCTGGGACTACAGGCATGCGCCACCATGCTCGGCTAATTTTTTCGGTATATTTTTAGTTGGCCGATTAATTTCTTTCTCTTTTTAGTATAAATGGGGTCTCACTCTTGCTCAGGCTGGTTTCGAACTCCTAGCCTTGAGTGATCTGCCCGCCTTGGCCTCCCAGAGTGCTAGGATTACAGACGTGAGCCACCGCGCACGGCCAATTCTGGAGATTTTAATCCGATCTCAAATGGGGTTTATAAGTTCAAACAGGTTAAGAATCATGAGTAGGGGAACATATTGGAAATCCTGTAGCAAATTCCTCTGTAAAGCAAAGACTAATTTATCTATATTACATTTAATGGCTTACTGTTAGTATATTATTTATATAGTATATTATTTTGTACAAAGTTATTAAGATTCATTCCTATTTAGAGTAATATATGGCATATTCATGGCTCCATGGAACTTGTATGTGCTGGTAAAAAAAAATAAATCTGAGCATTATTCACAGGGAATTTTTTTTAAATTTATATTTATGTTTATTAAGAAATACTCATTAATGCTACTGCTATTATTACTTAGACTAAAACTGACTCAAAATTGAAAACTGTAGGCTAAGCACTAAGTTATTTTTATGTCTAACACATGAGGGTCATTTTGATTGATTAAAAAATCAAATTGAACAGTCATCTTGTAGGATGACCTCATAATATTTTACAAGTATGAACTTAAGATAATTAAAAGAAGTGGACGATTTTAGTAAACTTTTTTCTTGTTGTTTGGTCTAGACCTGCAAAACATTGATACATCTCAAATCAAAGGTTTTAGCAGGCTACCATGGATAAATGAGGAACATGGCCTGTCTTCTAGATCAGCAACGTTTATTCTATGTAAAGTAAAATTATTTTTATATCCAAACACATACTAATGTATTGATTGAAAAAATTGCATTTTTAGATGTAAGCCACAAGACTTCAAAGCAATTTTAATATCACAGTGCATCATTTCTGTTTTATCCTCCTCATTCCAGAATGCTGAAGATTCTTTGGGTACAATATTAGATGTTAGTGGAATTCTACATTATTTTCTTTTAAAGAAATCCTTTGTTTCATGGCTTAGAATGCAAATAGAACACTGAAATTTTTCTAAACAAGTTTAGATTGGTGTTAATTCTAAACAAATGGAATTTTAGATGAGTATCATTTTGCTATTTATAATGCAATTTTATAGTAATTGTGTTATTTATAGTACAATTTTATAGTAACAGGTACTTCCAAGTTCTTTGGAACTCTTATATGTATTGGGATTTCTTGTTCTACACAACTAGGCATTGGTAAGACAAATAGGATGGGAATGTAAATTTGTAATCTATACCCACATGCATTGATTCTCATTGTCTTCTATTTCTCCCCAGTCTAATTAGAAAAGTTACTTTCATTCTATCCAATGCCTAACCTTTAGACACCTTTCTTCCTTTTCACATAAAACCATTTAATCCATCAATGGTTATAAAAATGAAAATGTCTATCATCTATTGAGTATTTACATATTCTAGGTACTGTGCTAAGATCTTCTATGTACAAGACTTTTAAAAAATCTTCACAACCACCTTTTATGGAGGATATAATTTTATAAACGAGGAAACAGAGGCAATGAACATAAATACATTTCTCAAAATAATACAGATATATCTAAAAAACTGAGTCTTAAACTCAGCTCTGACTCCAAACTCTTTTCACCATTACCTTATAATCTTACCAGTGTTATATCTTCAATGTCTCATAAGGAAAATTTTTATAGACATCTGTCTGCGTAGTGTTTTTACATGTTATCTTCTTATTAATGGCATTGGTGAGCAAGAAGTGGGGAATTCTTCAGCAAGCAGGCAGTATTTGTGCTGTATCTGGAATACAGTAAGCTTGCCAGAAGTATAATGAAAGAAGTGGACGTTGGGAAGCCATACAAACTTGTACAAAAGCACAGAAGGAAAATTGAGAATTCAATGTGCCTGGAGTGAAAGGCATGTGGTACCAAATGCAGGAGATGAGTATGGAACCAAGAAATTTACAGGGCTTATTTATAACAGGCCTTGGTTGCTGTGATAAGAAGTTTTGGGTCTTAGGGACACAAGGGAGCCTTTGGAACCATTAGAAGGGAGACTTGATCAGGTTTTCTTTGAGGAAGATGATTCTGGCAATGGTTCACAGGATGAATATAAGAGGATCACCCTAGCATGAGGATGACAAGTTAGATGGCTTTTGCAAGAGCCAGGGTGAGAAATGATTGGGAGTAACAAAACAAATGGCAGAGGAAATAGAGCACTGGGGACACAATTAGAGAGAAATCCTGAAAGGAGCATTGACATAGCTTGGCGGCTAGTGACTTGAGTGATTGGAGGAAGAAGGAAGAATTGAGGACAACCTAAATATTTCAAAGAAAGTAATAATGTTTCCACAATCATTCTGTCATGAGTATGGATACTACTATTAGTTTCTATTAAATTTAATTTGACTCTGTTGTTTGAAACTGATGATCTCATTTAATTTAACATGCTATCATGCTAATGTTAAAAAATTGATTAAAATGTTATGTATCCTGGAATTCTCAATAATCAGAAAATCAGAAAAAAACTGTGAAAAATAGCCAAATGAAGTATCTTTGAATAGCTTCAACTACTCTGTAGTAATGTACGTAGAAGACAATTTAAATTGGAATCCAATTTGTGTTTGTTGTATGATCTGCTAGGTAGTGGTTAAATAGGAGATCACTTGAGGGAAAAGAACTTAGAAGAATTTTGTATCAGAAGCAATTCATTAAAATAAGAAGTGATCACATTTGGATTAAATGAACATCCAGCTGGACTATAATCTAGCATACCATCCAGAATATGCCATATTTTACTCAAGTTTAAACTCTAGCTGGTACCAAAATTGAGACAAAATAGTCAAATATAGTGTCCCCAATTTAACACAATGGTCAATTTATTGAATTAATGCATAATTATGAAAAAAATTGTCAAAAAATGTTAACTATTATCTAGAGACACTGGCGAAAGGAAGAGGAATACAGACTACAAATGTGGCAGGAAGCAGTAATTCTCAATGCTGGCTGCACTTGGCAAGTTTTTCTAAAAGCCGGTACATTAAGAAAATGAAAAGTAAAGGCCAAACTGGAAGAAAATGTTTGCAATGCAAAAGACTTTTATCCAGAATGTATAAAAACTGCTACAAATGAATAGTAAAAAGATTAAAACTTCTAATTTTAAAAGAATAGTCAAAAGACTTGAATATTGCATAACAGAAGGTGCGTGAATGGCCAATAGGCACATGAAAAGATAAATTCAAGTTACAACCACAATGGAACCATTTCGTACCAAGTAAGATGGTGAAAATGAAAGAGTGACCATGCCAGTCGACAAAACAACCTGCAGCAACTGGATCACTCATGCATTACTGATTAGAGTGTAAAATGACACAAGCATTTTGAAAAAGTACTTGGCAGTTTCTTATAAGGTTAAACCTGCATCTACCCTACAATCTAGCAGCTCTACTCCTATGTATGTATCCGAGAGAAACAAGTACATACACCCACAAAAAGACATGCACAAGAAAGTTTATAACAACTTATTCATAATGGCTCCAAACCAGAAACAACATAGAGAATGAATACACAAATAACGATATGTTCATACAATGGAGTACAAAATAGCAATAACAAAAAGCAAACAAGAATGCAACAAAATAGATGAATCTAAATCATTGAAATGAGAGAAACTAGGCATAAAAGAGCACATACCACATGATGCCATTTACGTGAAGTTCAAGAATAGGAAAAATTTATCTATGATGAAAAAATTAGAACTCTAATTGATTAGGGGGAAGGGAGTTCACTGGAAGTGAACATTATAGAACTTTCTGTGGTGATAGAAATATTCTATACCTTGTTTGGATGATATTTATATGGGTACTTATACTTATAAAAACTCATTTAATTAAATTGATTTGTAGATTTCATTGTATGTAAATTTTACCTCAATTAAAAAGTATCTAGTGAGTAGCTCAGATACATTATATATACATAAATAAGATAGAGATATATATAGCATTTTTTTCCCCAAATGAGCAGTTCGTTCATCAACAACAAAAACAGCAACAATAACAACAACAAAAACTGATGTCCAGGTTTTCTCTCAAATCAATTAAATAAAAATTTCTCCAAGTGGACCCCAGGCATTGGCATTTTCTTAAAAGCTCTCCTGATGATGTTAATGTGCAGCAAGGGTTGAGAACCACCAGTAATATGTACTCTATTTGAAAACAATTCAAGTAGGCCCATAGCTAGGCAAATTAGTAGAAAAGATATTTAATTTAATAAATTAATGTAATTGCTGTTATGGGCTAAAAGTTTATGTCCTCCCAAAAGTCATATGTTGAAGCCCCAACTCCCAATATGGCAGTATTTGATGACAGGGCTTCTAAGGAGATGATAAAGGTGAAATGAGGCCATAATCCAATAGAGCTTCTAACCCTTATATAAAGAAGCAGAGAGCAGAGACACCAGAGCTCTCTCTCTCTTCTCCATCATGTGAGGACACAGAAGGTGGCTGTCAGCAAGCCAAGAAGAAAGCCCTCACCAGAAACTGAACCAGCTGGTACCATGACCTTGGACTTCTCAGCCTCCAGAACTATGAGAAAATAAATTTCTGTGGTATTTTGTTATAGCAACCTAAGCAGACTAATGGAATTGCCATGCTTGAATTGTCAAATTAGAAAACAAAATCATTGTAAACTGTATTTGATTTTGTATATCATGTTGGAGAATTCACATTTCTACTAACTAAATAAATGAGTTTGATTTTGCATAACAACCTAAGTTTTGATTCAACAACTTGCTCTAATTTATAAGTAGTAGATGACTCAAGATTTTAACTGAGTAATAAAGCATATTATTTTAAATATGCTCAGAGGCAGCCAGCATTTCACATTCAACTGCATTTATAGGTGTTCTACTGAATTCAAATAGCCTTTTCTGAATTAAATAGACACATGCTCAGAATTATAAAGCAACAATGATCAGTAGTCAAATATCATTTAATTGGTAACAGTATAAACAAAACAGGTTTCCTCCTTAGAAGAAAATTAATTTTTTGGAAGGTAAAAGCTTGATTTTGCTTTTCTTTTTACTGTGAAATAAGCTGAAATCTGTCAAAACCTCACCTTCACTTTCCCTCAATAAATCAAATATCACTTAAACTTGGGGTTTCTAGCATATTTGTTTGCATTGCTTTAATAATTTTTCAAAGTCAGTAGAATCATCCAGTGAGTCAATATAAATTAATCATATAGCAATGATTAGTGATAGGTGCATTCCAATGGGGAAAAATATTTCAATACTACCACCTCAGAGCTAGGAAATCTCTCCAACATATAATTAGTTTCAAAATTCAGTTGGCAAATACAATAGTATTATTTAAAAATAAGTATAATTGTATATCCTTTTCAAAAGGATCTCAAATTTTCAAGGAACATAACACTTAAAATATTGCATTTGGGCAGAATAGAAACATTCAAACCACTTCTCATCTGAAAGTTCAAAATGTGAAGTTTTATTTTTATCATTTTAATGTTTCAATCTATTCAACATCTCTTTTTTTTTTTTTTTTTTTTGAGACAAGAGTCTCACTCTGTTGCCTGGGCTAGAGTGAGTGCCGTGGCATCAGCCTAGCTCACAGCAACCTCTAACTCCTGGGCTCAGGCGATCCTTCTGCCTCAGCCTCCCGAGTAGCTGGGACTACAGCCATGTGCCACCATGCCCGGCTAATTTTTTCTATATATTTTTAGTTGGCCAATTAATTTCTTTCTATTTTATAGTAGAGACAGGGTCTCACTCTTGCTCAGGCTGGATTTGAACTCCTGACCTTGAGCGATCTGCCCGCCTCGGCCTCCCAGAGGGCTAGGATTACAGGCGTGAGCCACCGCGCCCGGCCTATTCAACATCTTTTAAATTGATCATCTTGTATACACAAGAGACTATCCTAGGGGCTTTACAAAAATTTAAGAATGACTCAGATCGTCTAGCAGATAGGGATGCAAATGGGAAATAAGGCATATACACAAATAACAAAAATATTATTGTATGATTTAGGCACAGATAGAATTATGTGAGTTCAAAGGAAGAAGAAATTCCTTCTAAATAAGAGAATTGGTGAAGATTTCCTTGTGGAAAAGGGAGAATTTGAGTGCAACATTGTGGCTTGGATATAATTTAGACATGTCATTTCATTGAGAGTGATTGAAGTTGCTCAATGCCAGGATTTTTCCCTACAAGACTCTTCACCCATGAACTCTTCTAGGTCTCATCATTCTCTGCATGGAGTGCCTACATCTGAAATATTTTAAAATCTAATATTTGTTTGCTTATCATAACCTCCAATTCATCCAGTGAGCTACTGCCTTCATTTTCTTCACTGCATTGCTGTCATTAACGTCTATTGGTCCTTAAAGGAACAACTTTGGAACTTAAAGACCTGAAGTCAAGTACAAGCTCTATCACCTAGTAGCTAAAAAACCACTAGGTGACTTATTCATTCCAGCCCTCAGCATCCTCATTTTAAAAGTGGTATCTATAACTGATAGTTCCCATCTCATAGGATAGTTGAGAGTAGTCAATTAGGCACCATACGAAAAGATCATAGCACTGTGCCTAGCTTAAATAAATGTGCAATAAATGTTAGATTTTGTGTGTTATAATTTTTATTATTACTATTTAGCAAGTCTATCCTGGTGTTATTTTCTGCCTTACTCACCCTAAACTATATGATCAATCATTTTCAAACATCTTTCACTATCAAATCTCATCCCATTATCCTTCTGCCCCACACGTCTTGCAAACATCCAGACTTGGATCAATCCAATGACTGATTCTTTTCTGTTCCTACCTATGGTCTGATGAATGCTGCTGGAAGAAATCATCCAACAAAGGGTTTGGTGTCTTTATAATGTCACAACTTTCTACTATTGTGTGGCACTCAATGCCACTTGTTAATTCTGTGACCTATCTCCAGTCAATACTTTTTCTACTTAACCACTGAAAGTCTTTACCATGTTTTTCAAGCACCATCTAACTTGTGGGACCCACACTCTTGGCAGGGGACCTTGGCTATGAATTTGAAGAAGAGACCTTTGGGCAACCACCTGCTTCTCCTTCCCCGATAAGCTCTTCTATGATCACCCCATCCTTCCTGCCTTTCTTTCAGAACTTACTGTTTACTTTAAAGATGGTACATGTGTTAAACCCCAATCCTCTTAGATCTCAGTTATCCTTTTCTGACTAACTACTCTGTTGCTACATGTAGATTGTTCTTTCTATTGCACTTAAATTTGGATATTTCTAAGGATCTTTTCTTATTTCCCTTCTCCTTACTATTAATATTTGTACTTTCTTCCATTGAAGCTGCAAGAATAGTTAAGATTTTAAACAAGTTTTGTTATCAATGCTTCCAAATCTCTATTTCTGTCATTACAGAAATAGTGCAATGAACCTAACTTTACCTCCTCCTTAAATCATATTCACTCTTTAATCAACTGCATTTTGACCATTGAAATTACTTTTATTATATATATCATGTCTTCTTAATCACTGAAACCAATATGTTCGTATCATTTCTCAGAAATCATACGTTCTCCTGATTCTCCCCCCTACCTCACTGTGAGCACTTAGTCTCACTTAGGCTTAGTCTTCTTCTCTGGTCCTTCCTCCTATGTCTGCCCTTATATGTGGATGTTGCTTAGCCTTTGTCCTTGGTCTCTTCCTTCTTGTCTTATGCATACCTTCCCTGGAAGGTCTCATCTACTTCTACAACTTCTGTAGTCTATATGCTAATGATTACCAAATTTGCTTCTTCAGCCTGTTCCTCTCTTCTTGTCCAGACTATCTTTTCAACTGCCAATTCAACCTCTTCATCTTGCATTCCAATAATGGCTAGTATTAATTTAGTCAATCAACAAGTATTTACTGCCTATCTACTATGTACCAGATACAGTGTTATTCACTGGAGCTATGATGGGTAAGTTAAGGAGACAGCCTGGAGGGAATGCAGAAATACCGACAGGCAATATAATTTAGTGTGAGACATGCTGTGTTAGAGGTAAGCTCATAGGAGGAGGATGATTAATTAGTTGTGGGAAAGGGAATCAGAGTCTCTAACTTTAATCCCGTTCTGGACCCTAGCACAACACCTGGCACATATTAGATGCTTGGTAAACATTTGTCAAATTAAATGGCATCAAAGCTAGAATTTAAGGATGAGTAATTAGTACCAGGTAAAGGAGTTCAGAGTTTCAGAAATTATTTTCTAAGACTGAGAAATGTGCTCAAGTGCTACCGAGTATCTTGAGGCAAGTATTTTAAAATAGCTAAAGAATGACTCATCATAGGAGCTTGGTAAACACTGGTTCTCTTCTCTTCTTACAAAGCAATTTTATATACATCGTCTCTTCGGTTCTCAGAGAGTCATTTAAATTCACATGCTGGGCATAATTATCCCAGTTTTACACATTAGGAAACTGGGGCTCAGGGGGATTGAACGATTTACAAAGTTCCACGGCTAGGGTCAACTTCACAATCAGGGTCAGCTATGCAGCCTGTGGAGCCATATATGGCCCACTGCATACTTGGTTTAATATTCTGCTGTTACCTTCTTGAAATTCTTAAACATTTTACCTTTGAATTTGTTTTCTGTAAGTGAAGTTAGGTGAGACAATGGAGGATATGTGTAAATAGATGGGATATACACAATATGTGTGCCTGCTGTTCCTTGGCAGCCCTTGAGCACAGAGTTCTGATGTGGGATGTGTGTGAAGTCAGTAAGACTCAAAAGTGAGTACAAGGTAAGTGTCTTGTATCTCTGACTGAGTAAGCTTACTGTCCAAACTAGAATTTGCTTTAAATGCAGAAAGAAGGCAGTGGTGTTCTAAGAAACACAAGCAACCAAGAAGCCCTATTATGTCCTTTAATGCTCATGTTATTTTCCGTCCTAGCCAACCCTTTATGCTAAAATTATGACATAGAGGGAAAGGTAACGTTAGGGCAACCCATACGTCCTTTTAAGTTTTTCCTTACTTACCAGTAAGTTGAAGGGAGAGAGTATTGGTAGAATATGAGTACAGTATATCAAGAAATGAAATATAACACTTGAGTTAGTGCAGCATTTTCACTGTTCTGGTACAAATGAAATACATAGGCATGTACAAGCTAAATGCTCTTATATTTGCATTTTAAACTGGTATTGCTCCATACAAGGATAAAAGGATAAAATTAATGCCAATAATTTAAATTTAAATTTTTCTTTATATAGAAAAAGATCAAATAGCAAATAAAAACACCATGACAACTTGAAGCATATCTGTCAAAGGAAAAAAAAGCTTCATATTTTAGTACCTTTAATGGCATTTTTTCCTCTAATTTTTGAAGAAGGGACTTCACATTTTCATTTTTCATTGGGCCCTGGAAATTATGTGCCTGGTGCTGCCTGCAGCTAATAAATGGTCAAGCTACAATTTGATCCCAGGTTTTCCACATCAAATTATACACCATACCATACTTCTTCCTGTGATACCCACTAAGTAGTATTAATTTAATGAGGTCCATGCATCAGTCACTATTTCCAGTGCCATAGCTTCTCTTGTCTAACTCTAGTGGATGCTGAAACACATCACCCAAATTTCCTATTAATGACCAAGGCACTCATTGCCCCAAGCTGCCACATTGGCTGATGAAGGCTCACAGATGAGTCCTTGCGTCAGAAATGCCTTTGGCCAAAGGGAGCTGCTTGCCTCAATTTAGGACAACTCTGAAGGCCAGTCCCACCTCCGGAGCTCCCCACAGGACTGGCTGTGGCCTTTGTTGCTACTGAACTGTGGATCAACTTCTTTGTCTGCCAATCCTTCTTCCTTCACTCTCTCGTGGGTCTTACTCCCAAAGGAACTGCCAATAAACTTCCAACACACAGATCTCTGTCACTGGGTCTATCTCCCATGAAATCCAGCTTCAGTATACGTGACATCAATATAGTGGACAATGAATTTTAACTAATATTTCTCACATTTTTCAAATCGACAATTTACTGTGTCTAAATTCACTAAATGTTCAGTTGTCTGCTGTACTTTTACTGCAGCAAAGTAGCCGCAATTACCTTCACTTTTACTCATACCCAGTGAGATCCTGTTATTTTAGTGTTTTACACCGTGGAGGCTCTTTCTGTATGCTTGCTGACAGAGATCTTGCTGAGCCAGAGAAAACACAATTCCTTAAATGAACTAGGAACCCCGCTTTAGACCCATTTTAAAATGCAGTTCTTATTTTTATAAGCATTTTTCCCACTCAAAGGGAGAAGTATCAAAGCCAATCCTTTAAAGTCGAATCAGTTATCTGCCTGAATCATTTTAAAGAAATTGCTAAACATCCATGTCTTTTTTGTTTTTATCTTAAAAAGTATTGGGGCTAGATTTTTTTTT
>CAUYRT010040820.1:0-15089 GCA_963574885.1 Lepilemur ruficaudatus | reverse complement strand
TTTTTGGGCCAAACCAATGTATGCTTCCCACGTATTGATTGATGACTTTACCTGTAACCCCTGTCTCCCTGAAATGTATAAAACCAAACTGTAACCCAACCACCTCGAGTCCACTTGCTCAAGGTTTCTTGGGAGTGGCTCCGGGTCATGGTCCTTAAATTTGGCTCAGAATAAACTTCTTTAAAATATTTCAGAGTTTGGATTTTTTCCGTCCACAATTCATTGTAATGGATGAATAGTTTCTCAGCAGCTCTCTTGCTCCATGAGGTTGCCAGGTTAGTATTATGGGATCCATTTTGATGGAAGAAATTAAAGCCTAAATAGAAGCTTTTACTCAAGTTTTTTGGTTATGTTAAAAACTTTAGTCTTTATTTCTCTTTTCTGTTTGTTTGCTTTTGTTTTTAATAATCCCCAGGAGAAGCAAATCTTCCCCAAACCCTGGCAAATCCATAAAGCTCTTGAAATCACTCATGCAGCAAGCACCTATTGAGCACCGATTGTGTGCCTGGCAGCTACTAGAATCTACAGAGAGCCTAAGACAAGGTCTCCACCATAACCATTACTGTAGGGGGAGGTGAGGTAAAAGAAAGAAGGTGGTAGGAAGTGACAGTAAATTAAATGACCAAATATAAAGAGGGATCAAGTTTCTTTTCTTTTTCTTTTTCACTATCATCCTTCTAATTGGAAAAGGATCAAGTTTCTTTATGTGTGACTTGGGTCCTTTGATTTTTCCATACCGGGTACTGCCCCCAAGGTTATACATAATAATAATAATCACTACCAGGTATTGAGCACCTTGACTGGTGCCAAGCACAGTGCCAGTATCATCTCAGTTGATGCCCATAACAATCCAATTAGGAGATCTTAGGTCAAATTGTATGGAATTGATTTTATAGGTCAAAAATGTCAGTGTTGTGATTTTGGCCATCTTCATAGGTATGTACCTTAATACACACCTTAAAACATACCTTAATAGGTATGTTTTAATTTGCAATTCCCTAATGACATATGATGCTGAACATCTTTTCATATACTTACTTTCTATCTGTCTGTATTCCTTGGAGAGGTGTCTGTTCAGGTCTTTTGCCAATTTTTATTGGGTTGATAATTTTTGTATTGTTGAGTTTTAATAATTCTTTATATATTTTGGATAACAGTCCTTTATCAGATATGTCTTTTACAAATATTTTCTTCTAGTTCGTGGCTTGTCTTCTCATTTTCTTGACATTGTCATTCACAGAGCAGAAGTTTCTAATTTTAATGAAGTCCAGCTTATCAATTGTTTCTTGCATGGACCATGCCTTTGATGTTGTATCTAAAAAGTCATTGCCATACTCAAGATTATCAGATTTTGTTCTATGTTATGTTGTAAGAGTTTTATACCTTTTCATTTTATTTTTAAGTCTATGGTCCACCTTGGGTTAATTTTTTTGAAGGGTACAAAGTCTATGTCTAGATTCATTTCTTTACATGTGGGTGTCCAGTTGTTCCAGCACCGTTTGTTGAAAAGACTATATTTTCTCCATTTTATCGCCTTTGCTCCATCGTGAAGATCAGTTGATTATATTTTGTGGGTTTATTCCTGGGTTTTCTAGTACTTCCCATTGATCTATTTGTCTATTCTTTCTCTGATACCACCCTGTCTTGATCAATATACGCTTTATAGTAAGTCTTGATGGGTAGTATAGTACAACATTGTTCTTGTTTGAGTTGGCTATTTTGAGTCTTTGCCTCTCCGTATAAACTTCAGAGTCAATTTTCAGATATTCACAAAATAACTTGCTGGATTTTTTTATTGGGATTGTGTTAAATCTATAAATCAAGTTAGGAAGAATTAACATCTTGATAATATTGAGTCTTCCTAGTCATGAACATGGGATATCTCTCAATTTATTTAGTACTTTTATATCTTTCATCAGAGCTTTGCAGTTTTCTTCATATAGATCTTGTATATATTTCGTTATATGTACACATAAGTATTTCGTTGTGTGGGGGTTGCTAACATAACTAGTGTCTTAGTCTGTTATAACAGAATACCTGTTAGCCATGCGCAGTGGTGAGTGCCTGAGTCCCACCTACTCGGGAGGCTGAGGCAGGAGGATCGCTTGAGCCCAGGAGTTTGAGGTTGCAGTGAGCTGTGATGATGCCATTGCACTCTAGCCTGGGCAACAGAGTGAGACCCTGTCTCAAAACAAACAAACAAAAACCAGAATATCTGAAGACTGGGTAATTTATAAAGAAAAGGATTTTATTTCTTATAGTTATGGAGGCTGAAAAATCCAAGGTTAAGGGGCCACATCTGGTGAGGGCTTCTTGCTGGTGGGGACTCTCTGCAGAGTCCTGAGGCAGCAGGGGACATCCCATGATGAGGGGCCTGAGCATGCTAGTTCAGGTCCTTTTCTTCTTAAAAAGCTACCAATCCCATGCCCATGATAATCCATTAATCCATCAACACATTGATTCATTAATCCAGGAATAGATTAATCCATTTATGAGGGCAGAGCCCTCATGTCCCAATCACCTCTTAAAGGCCCCATCTCTCAATACTGCCACATTAGAGATTAAGCTTCAACTTGAGTTTTAGAGGAGACAAACATTCAAACCCTAGCAAATGGTAATATGTTTTAGTTTCAGATTCCACTTGTTCATTGCTGGTATATAGGAATGTGACTTTCGTATATTAACCTTGTATCCTGCAACTATGCTATAATCATATATTAGTCTCAGGAGTTTTTTGTTGTTGTCAATTCTTTGGGATTTTCTGCATAGATCATCATGTTATCTGCAAACAAAGTTTTATTTCTTCCTTCCCAATCTGTATTTTTTTTTCCTTTTCTTATCTTGTTACATTAGCTAGGACTTTCCATATGTTGTTGAAAAGCAGTGGTGAGAGGGGACATCCATTTGCTTTGTTCCTGATCTTAGCAAGAAAGCTTCTAGTTTCTCACCATTAAATATGGTCTTAGCTGTAGGTTTTTTATAAATACTCTTTATCAAGTTGAGGAAATTCCCCTCTATTCCTAGTTTACTGAGAATTTTTATCATTAATGATGCTATATTTTGTCAAATGCTTTTTCTGCATCTTTTTTTATGCTCATATGATTTTTCTCCATTAATCCATTGATGTAATAGACAACATTAATTGATTTTTTAATGTTCAACTAGCCTTGCATAGTTGAGATAAATTCCATTTGGTCATGGTATATAATTCTTTTTATACATTGCCAGATCCATTTTGTTAATATTACATTGATGATTTTTTTTTTTTTTGAGACAGTGTCTCACTTTGTTGCCCGGGCTAGAGTGCCGTGGCATCAACCTAGCTCACAACAACCTCAAACTACTGGGCTCAAGCAATCCTTCTGCCTCAGCCTCCCAAGTAGCTGGGACCACAGGCATGTGCCACCATGTCCAGCTAATTTTTTCTATATATTTTTAGTTGGCCAATTAATTTCTTTCTATTTTTATTAGAGATGGGGTCTCACTCTTGCTCAGGCTGGTTTTGAACTCCTGACCTTGAGCAATCCACCCACCTCGGCCTCCCAGAGTGCTAGGATTACAGGCGTGAGCCACTGCACCCGGCCAGTGATTTTTGAATTTATGTTCATGAGAGAGATTGGTCTGCAGTTTCCTTTTCTTATAATGTCTGGTTTTGGCATTAGGGTAATGCTGGTCTCACAGAATGAGTTAGAAAGTATTAACTATGCTTTTCTCTTCTGGAAAAGATCACAAAGAACTGGTATAATTTCTTCCTTAAATGTTTGTGTAGGATTCACCAGTGAACCCATCTGGGCCTGGTGCTTTCTGTTTGGGAAGGTTATTAATTATTGATTCAATTTCTTTAATAAATATAGGCCTATTGAGATTGCATTCTTCTTGTGTGAATTTTGGCAGATGGTGTCTTTTAAGGAGTTGGTCCATTTTAACTAGGTTGTCAAATTTATGGGTACAGAGTTGTTCATAATATTGCTTTTTATCCTTTTAATGCCCACGGGATCTGTAGTGATGTTCCCTCTTTCATTTCTGATGTTAGTAATATGTGTCTTCTCTCTTTTTCTTAGTTAGCCTGGCCAGAGGCTTATTGATTTTATCAATCTTTTCAAAAAACCAGCTTTTGGTTTCATTTATTTTATTGATTTCTTGTTTTCGAACTTCATTGATTTCTGCTCTGATTTGTATTTTTTTCTTTTCCTCTGCTTACTTTGGATGTAATTTGTTCTTCTTTTTCTAGTTCCCTAAAGTGGAAGTGTAGATGACTGATTTTAGATAGTTCTTCTTTTCTAAGTACTACTTTGACTGCATCCCACAAATTTTGCTTACCTGTATTTTCACTTTCATTTAGTTCAAAATATTTTAAAATTTCTCTTGCGATTTCTTCTTTGACCCATATGTTATTTAAGTAGGTTGTTTAATCTCCAAGTATTTGGAGATATTCCAGCTATTTTTCTGGGTTTTTGCTGTTGTTGTTTTTGTTGTCGGCAGAGGACCTGCAGGGAACTTTATTCTCTCACTTCTCTTTTCGCTGTGGCCCTGCACCTTGGGAAGACCAGGTTGGCTCCTGGCATGAGGATCCTCCATCTCCTTGGGCGCCTGCACTATCGCCAGCAGGCCAAAGGGAGCAGCTGGTGGTGTTGGCTCCAGTCTGACCCAGGGTGCACAGCTAGGGTCCCCTCAGCCCAGGGTGAGGCCATTGCTGCTTGTCCACAATTGATACCTAAGGCTTATGGCCCTACCCAGCTGGAAGAGCATGTACAGAATGGTGGCACCCAGCACCCTGGGAGCTGCCTCTTCTCCAAAAGTCTGACTTCTAATCAATACCCTCCTCTTTTCTGGGGAGGGTTTTTGTGTCCTCCCTGCCCCCAGAGGTTGGGCAGGAACCAGAAGAACAGTTTCTCTGCTTCACCATGTGTGTGACCTGGGGCTCACCCAGCCTTAGATCCTTCTGGCAAGTGCCATGCTCAGGCACTGGCCACACGGTGGGAACTAAAGGAAATACTTTGGCCTGTGGAGGGGGAATAAAAACAAAAGCAAAACAACCCTCCCACTGGAACACAATAGAAAAGCCTGCCCACTACCCTTCCCTTTCCCATATGAGGCTACATACATCCTTGGGTCCCCAAGAAACCCCTAAAATAAGACCAAAACCAAAGCCCTGACATATAACCCCCAAATCAATAAACTTCTCCCAAAACATGCAAAGGAATTGCCTACCCAGAGTATCCAATATAGTCTGTGCAGATGACGAAGAGACTGACAGCTTCACCCACTTTCTCTGTAAACTCTAGCACTGACCGTGTCCTCTGGGGTGCCTGGAGGAGGGTGGACTCTCTTCTTAAGGCCAGGATGATTTTTCTGTTACTGAGTTGTAGTTCAATTCCATTGAGACGTGAGCATAGCCATCGTATGATTTCTATTCTTTTAAATTTGTTAAAGGTGTGTTTTGTGGCTCAGAATGTGGTCTATCCTGGTGAACGTTCCATGTGAGCTTGAAAGAATGCATGATCTGCTATCGCTGAATGAAGTACTGTTGAATGAGTTCAACTATATCCTTACTGATTTTCTGCTGCTGGATCTACCCATTACTGATAAAGGAGTATTGAAGTCTCCACCTATAATAGTGAATTTATTTATTTCTCCTTGCAGTTTTTGACTCACATAGTTTGATACTCTGTGTTAGGTGCACACACATTAAGACATAATAATCCTTAATGTGTGTGCATCTAACACCAAATATGACACCTTTATCATTATGTAATGCCCCTCTTTATCTCTGATAACTTTCTTTGCTCTGACGTCTGCTTTGTCAGACTACTCCCACTTTTGATTAGTGTTAGCACAATGTATCTTTCTCCATCCCTCTACTTTTAATGTATACATGTCTTTATATCTAAAGCGGGTTTCTCATAGATAGCATATAGTTGGATCTTCCATTTTTATCCATTCTGACAATCTCTGTCTTTTAATTGGTATATTTAGATGCATATCATTAAAAGTGATTATTGATATTGGTGGATTAATATCTATCATATTTGTTATTGTTTTCTATAATATTGGTTGCACTTACTCTGTGTTCCTTTTTGTATTCTATATTTTTTCTGCCTTCTGTGGCTCTGAGCATTTTATATGATTCCATTTTCTCTCCTTTCTTAGCATATCAATTATATTTCTTTTTAAACTTCTTTTTAGTAGTTGTCCTAAAGTTTTCAAAATACATTTACAACTAATCCAAGTCTACTTTCAAATAACACATTACCACTTTATGGGTTTAGCATGAATGCCTTATAATAACAAAATATTCTTAATTCTTCCCATCTCTTATATCATTGCTGTCATTTATTCTCTTATATACAGGGTATCCCAAAACTATCCATACAAAGGAAAAATTTTGTAAATTTTTTTAATGAAAATTTTGTAAATAAAGGTATATTTAGCTACAATTTCCCATTTTCCCTGTGTATGGCAACTTTTGGGACAACCTATATAAGCATATATAAGCATACACATATATATATATATAAGCATATATAATTTAATACATTTTTGCTATTATTATTTTGAACAAACTGTTATCTATTAGGTCAATTAAGAATAAGAAAAATAAAATTTTTCATTTTACCTTCACTTATTCATTCTCTGATGTTCCTCCTTCCTTTACATAGATTCAAGTTTCTGACTTATATCATATTCCTTCTCTCTGAATAATTTTTTTTTTTTTGAGACAGAGTCTGGCTCTATTGCCTGGGCTAGAGTGCTGTGGCATTAGTTTGAGGTTCACAGCAACCTCAAACTCCTGGGCTTAAGCGATCCTTCTGCCTCAGCCTCCCAGGTAGCTGACTACAGGCATGTGCCACCATGCCTGGCTAATTTTTTCTGTATATTTTTAGTTGGCCAGCAAATTTTTTTCTGTCTTTTTTTTTTTTAGTAGAGACAGGGTCTCGCTCTTGTTCAGGCTGGTCTCGAACTCCTGACCTCGAGCAGTCTTCCCACCTCGGCCTCCCAGAGTGCTAGGATTACAGGCGTGAGCCACCATATCCAGCCTGAATAAATTTTTTTAACATTTTTTGTAAGGCAGATCAATCAGCCACAAATTCCCTCAATGTTTGTTTTAGAAAGTCTTGATTTCTCCTTCATTTTTGAGGGATAATTTCACGGGGTACAATATTCTAGGTTGGTGGGTTTTTCTCTTCACACTTTAAATATACTCCCCCCTTTTTTTGTTTGTTTGTATGGTTTCTGAGGAGAAATCAGATGTAATTGTTTGCTTCTCCTTAGGAAAGGTGTTTTTTCCTCTGACTTCTTTTAAAGATTTTTCTCTTTACGTTTGTTTTTCTGAAGTTGGAATATGACACACCTAGGTGTAGTTTTTTGGGCACATGTCCTGCTTGGTGTTCTTTGAGCTTCCCGGATCTTTGGTTTGGTGTCTGGCATTAATCTGGGGAAATTCTCAGTCATTGATTCAAATATTGCTTCTGTTCCTTTCTCTCTTTCTTCTCCTTCTGGTATTCTCCATACGTGTATTTATAATACATGTATGGAAGACAGGGAACGTTTTATAGTCCTATGACCAGTTCTCCATCTTTTGGTGAGCCTGTGCCCAGGCTGTGAACCCCACCAGTGCTTCTCCATTCTCCCAAACCCCACCTAAGGTGGGACCAGATGGCTAGAGGTGGCCGGAGTTCGTTATTTCCCTTCCCTCAGGTAGGTTAGGCTCTGGTAAAATGGTTTCTCCTCAGGGCAGGTGTTAAGAAGGACAGAATGCTCTTTGGCCTATTTCAAAATGGTTCCCTTTGTCCTTCTCTTCCCAGGGTACATGGGGACTTTTCTCTGATATTTGCTGTGAAGACCTACTAGAGTTCCTAAAGGTAAAACTCACAGGAGTGTGGGTCCCCTGGAGTGCTTAACTCTCAGACATGCCCACACTGCGCGTCAGCAGTTCATCAAATACAGTTCAGGTTTTCTTCCGCCGCTGGTTCCCGGGCGGTTTCTGCTGGTGGACTTCTGCTCTGCTAAGCTGTGATTCTCTGCATCTGCCTGTCTGTCTTTCCAATTTTGTGGGCAGCGGTTTGCTGTGGAACTCCGCTTCTCTGATGGACCCAAGAAGAGTTGCTGATTTTTCAATTTGTTAAGCTTTTTTTTTTTCTTGTTTGGACAGAGGTGACTTCTAAGCTCCTTACATGCAGGACTAGAAACCGGAAGTCAAATATTTTTACAGAAATAATCATGCAAAATGTATCATAGGAGCCAGCTTCCTGCAGCTGTTTCCCTTCCGCAACTACCAGCCACCCTCTGCCAGGTGTTTTTTTTTTCTTTTTCCTTTCCTGATTAATGCCTTGGTGGGATTCAGAAATTACACCAACCTTTTCCAGAGACATTGCACTGAATTATTTTATTCGATCCCTTCAAAAACCCATGTGAGCTGGGTGTTGGTGATCCCATTTCACAGAAGAGGAAATTGGCATTCTGGGGGTGAACAACTTCCTCTCGCCCAGGTCACACAGCCAGGACACAGTCCCAGAGGAAAAAGAAGAAGAAAAGTAGAACCCTAGTGTGAGTGTTTTATCCCATCAGGGTGAAGTGGGGATACAGATCTCAAAGCAGCAACAATTTGCATCTATAGCCACACCTGAGAGACTTCTGGGTCTAAGACTTTGTCATTCAGCTATTTGCAAAGCACTCTGACTGGCCTTGGAAAAAAAGGTGCATTGGTAGGAGCCTCTGCCTTCTAGAGCCTCCGCCTTCTAGAGCCTCCTTAGCCAAAGCGTGGTCCACAGACCCACAGCATCAGCATAACCTGGGAGCCTGTCAAAAGTGCTGAGGCTGGGCATGGTGTCTCACGCCTGTAGTTCCAGCACTTTGAACGGCTAAGGTGGGAGGATCACTTGAGGGCAGGAGTTTGAGGCCAACCTGGGCAATACAGCAAGACTCTGTCTCTACACACACACAAAAGACATGCAGAATTTCAGACACCACCCCAGACCTCCTGGGTCAAAAGCTGCATTTTAACAAGATCCCAAAATACCAAGGTGATTTGTGTGCAAATTAAAGTTTGAAAGCAGTGTTAGGAGGCAGTCAATAAAACTTGATTTTATACATGGCAAGAGAAAACTAGCGTTTTCCTGGAATGGAAGCTAAGGGTTGAAGAAACCCAGGAAAAGGAGATGGAGTATAAGCAAGGATTGCAGAAGGCTTCATGAACGGGGTTTTAAATTGAGCCTTGAAAGAGGAAAGTTCGCATGAACAAAGGCACAGAGGTAGGAAGCATTCAGCATTTGGGGAAAGGCAAATAGCCCCAGGTGACCAAAGGGAGGTAGTGGGAGGTAAAGTTAAGAAGAATAGGAGCAAATGGTCAAGGACATTTTCTGTATGGTTAATATAGGTCACAGGTCATGACCTAGTGACCTGTGAGCCAAAATTGGCCAACACAGTGTTTTACAAATAATTTGAATTGTAGTTGTGTAAAAAAATAATTTTCAAAATGTTAAGGATACAATTATCATAAAAATACATAGTGAGGCTGGGCATGATGGCTGACGCCTGTAATCCTAGCACTCTGGGAGGCCGAGGGGGAGGATCACTTTAGGCCAGGAGTTCAAGACCAGCCTGAACAAGAGCGAGACCCGGTCTCTAAAAAAATAAAAATAAAAAAACTAGGCAGGCGTGGTATGCATGCCTGTAGTGCCAGATACTCAGGACACTGAGGCAGGAGAATCACTTGAGCCCAGGAGTTTACGGTTGTAGTGAGCTATGATGACACTACTGCACTCTAGCCTGGGCAACAGAGCAAGACCCTGTCTCAAAAGAAAAAAAAAATACATAGTAAGCATTTGTCAAATTTAATTTAAATAATTAATTGGAGAACTAGCAAGACGAGGATAAGAGAAACTGGAAACAAGGAACTCCGAATAAGATTAAGTGAGATCCAAAACTAGTTAATGACCTATAGGGCAATAGAACCACATCCTTCGGGGTTATCTTCTCTACCAGACGGAAATTATTTACAGCTCTATTGGACAAAAAAGAATCACGGGCATTTCACTGATTTTTCTATACATTAACATCCAAACTTTACAGAGTTCTAAAATATCAGGACCTTAATAATAAATAGTAAACAGTGGGTCAAACAATCCCGGGTTCCCCTGGAATAACACAATGCTCTGAACAGAAAAGACAGCGTTTAAGGGCAGTGATTCTCAAACTTAAGCTTAAATCAGAATTACCTGGAGGGCTCATTATGGCACAGAGTACTGATCTTCATTCGACCCTGGAATTTCTGATTCAGCAGGTTTGAGACAGACGCTCATGATTTGTTCTCCCGTGATGCAGGTGCTATTGATCAGGGAGCACACTTTGAGAACCCCTGCTCTTGGATGCCATTGAAAGAAATTGCAGTCATCTTTTTGTCTCATTTCCAAGTTTTGGATAATTTTTCTTAACAGTTGCTAACATTCAAGTATCAGACTCCCCCCCACCCCCCACCCCCGCCTCCAAATACTGATTCTGGCTTCTTTTGAAAAATTAGAAGGTCAGGCAATAGTTAGCCTAAACTCTCCCATGGTGACAACTGGCTGCAGCTCAATATTAGCTGCTCCTTTTAGGGGGAACGTTGTTCTCCATTTTGTCACGGTCACCGCTGTCCCTAGCCTATATCATTCATTTATTTTGCAGGCATTTTATTTTGCTATCCCTGCAAGATAGTGGAGGCAAAATGCAGAGCTTGGAGGAGGGGCATGAGCACGGATGGTGAGTGCCTGTCCCTGAATCCTGTCTGATCAGCTGGCTTCCCAGAAGTGCAACCTGGGCAACTGCATGGGGTCCCACTGCCAGAGAGCCCCACACTTGGTTTAGTGCTCTGGTATCGCCATCTGGAAATTCTCAATAATTTTTGGAGCAGGGGGGTCCCACATTTTCATTTTGTACTGGAATCCACATATCATGTAGCTGTCCTGCAGCCACCCCGAAATTTGGAATCCACCCTTAAAGGTGACCCTCTCATCACCAGATCGCTAAGGAGAGGACAAGGTCATTCCAGGATCAGAGATCAAGGGGGCACTTCAGAAACCATCTCGTTCTGCAGATAAGTTAATTATTTCATTTTATAGCCGGAGCTACTAAGGTTCAGAAAGAGGAAATCGACTTCCTCAAGGTCATGGACAGCCCCTGAAAAGGGAGCCAAATTAGGAATCTAAAGTGGCGAGTCTGTAAGGCAGTGAATACTAAGGCTGCCAATGAGTTTATGTATCTGACATACCCCTGCATACCAATGTGGAAATTCCCATTTTTCACTTACCCCAGTATACTTTGAATTGATCTGGTTGAAGCAGAGGAAGGACACAGATGAAACAGGAAGAGTGGGGGTGTGATCTTTAGACAGACCAAGAAAACGGTATAAACAGACACATTTTAGGATAAGGATTGGGAAGGAGGAGAATGTTACATACGAACTCCACACTTGTGTTTGTTACAAAGGGCAGACTTTCACCTAAACCCCAAATAAATTGCAGAGAGAAAAGGCATTCTGGAAAAACCCAACAATACACTGCCCAATTAAAAGTGGTAATCAAGGTTCCAGAAAGCACTTAATTTCAGTTGGCCCCACTTAACTGGAAAATAACTCAATTATTTGTAGGTCTCAGCTGACTGGTTTTAGGTTGATGGCTGCACCCACCCAAGGAGAGAGCTGAGTCCCTGCAGCTGGTTGAGTGGGAAGCTGGAGCGAGGGCTAGGCAAATGCCCAAGCCCCTCGTGGCCTTTCACCTGTTCACATTTGCTCTT
The DNA here is from genome assembly GCA_963574885.1 of Lepilemur ruficaudatus. NCBI lineage: Eukaryota > Metazoa > Chordata > Mammalia > Primates > Lepilemuridae > Lepilemur > Lepilemur ruficaudatus. Next base: position 3,317 of record CAUYRT010040820.1, on the reverse strand, counting down.
GTGGTGTGGTTGGGGTGGATCTGCCTCTACCAGCCATCCGACACTCAGAGATAGCCAAGGAACAAGGGCCTGGGTGTAGAGCTGTGTCCCTATATCCACTGTGCTTATATAGCATATAAGCACATTATGTGCATTTCTTATCTGCATTTCTCTTGGGTATATACCCAGGAGTGACATTGCTGGACCACAGTATACAATCAGCTTTAGAAGATATCGCTAAACAGTTTAAGAAAATGGTTGTACCAGTTTATACCCTCGCCAACTTTGTAAGAGAGTTCTGTTTCCTTCATGTGGTTGGTAACACTCGGTTTTTCTATTTTTCAAATTTTTAGCCATCTGGTGGGCGTGTGCTGGTTTTGACTTATGGTTTCCATTTTCATTTCCCTGATGATTAATGAGATAATAAATGAAAACTTCGTCATCTCTTTCCTGGCTGTTGAACATCCTCTTTTCTGAGCAGTCTGTTCAACTCTGTTTCCCATTTTTCTAACGGGTAATCTGTTTTTTCTTCTTATTGGTTTGCAGGAGTTCTTTAAACATCCTGACTACAAGCCTTTGGTCAGACATAGGAATGAAAATATATTCTACTTTACAGGGTGCCTTTTTACTCTCTTTTGATAAAAAGAAAATCTTAACATTAGTATAGTAGAATTTATCTTCTTTATGGTTAGAACGTTTTGAGTCCTATTTACTCTATCGGTTAGAAGCAAGTCAGAGGTCCTACCACACTTAAGAGGATCACAGAAGGACATAAACACCAGGGTGGGAATCACAGAGACGTTCTAAATTGTTTCCTACCCGGGGATCAGAAAAACGTTTTCCTCAAAAAGCTTTACTGTTTTCATTTTGCACCTAGACCTACAACCTATCTGAAATTTATGTTTATTTATGGTGTGAGGTAGAGATCAAAATAATTTTCCCATATGACTATGGTTCCCAAATGGTGTACCAAGGTACCCTTGGGTGCCACAGTGAACTCACGGAGGCACCGTGGAATATGTCACCTTTTTGTGGGAAGGGCAATGACATCTGTGGGATACCACATACACTGTTAGCTTGAAACTGCTCAGAGTTGCAACATGAAATCATACTACATTCTCGTCAGTGACATCATATTTTTGCAAAGCTGGGTTTTTTTTTGAGGTTGCTATGATAAAAAGTGAGGATGAGGCCGGGCGGGGTGGCTCATGCCTGTAATCCTAGCACTCTGGGAGGCCGAGGCGGGCAGATCGCTCAAGGTCAGGAGTTTGAAACCAGCCTGAGCAAGAGCAAGACCTCGTCTTTACTATAAATAGAAAGAAATTAATTAGCCAACTAAAAAATATATAGAAAAAAATTAGCTGGGCATGGTGGCGCATGCCTGTAGTCCCAGCTACTCAGGAGGCTGAGGCAGAAGGATCGCTTGAGCCCAGGAGCTTGAGGTTGCTGTGAGCTAGGCTGACAGCACGGCACTCTAGTCTGGGCAACAGAGTGAGACTCTTGTCTCGAAAAAAAAAAAAAGTGAGGATGATGCTGTTTGATCTGATTCCAAGGCCTGAGAAGCCATGCAGTGTCCCGCGGGAGCACAAATCCATTAGTAAATTCTGTGGTTATTTAAAAGTAAAATAACATTATGTTTTTTGTTTCCATGTATGTGTGTATTATTTTTTCAAACAGTTACTAAGTTGTTAGAATATAAACATTTATTAAGTCGTTTGGATCTAACTACTTAAGCAGAAGTGTTAGGTATTTGTTTTGACCTTGGGGTGCCATGAAAAAAATTGCTGAGACATTAGAAGTGCCGTGCTTGGAGAAAGTTTGGGAGACTTGCTGAGACGGACAGATCTGGGGCAGGCTCTGTGATTCCCACTCTGGTGTTTATGTCCTTCTGTGATCCCCCGAAGTGTGGTAGGACCTTTGACTTGCTTCTAACCGACAGAGTACAGCAAAGGTGACAAGACAATGTGTACAGGACATGATTATTTTACACAAGATTATAATACCTGACTTGGAAGCATTCCCTCCCTCCCTTGTTGGCTCTTAAGAAGGAGGCTGCCTTGCTGTGAGTTGCTCCACGGAGAGGGCCTTGTGGCAAGGAGGTGAGGACATTAGCCGGCCATTAGCCAGCAAAAAAAATTGGGCCCTCTGTTTGGCAGTCTTAAAGGAGTTGAATTCTGCCAGTAACCACAGGGGTTTGAAGCAGATCCTTCCCTAGTCCAGCCTCAGATGACACTGCAACCCTGGCCAGCGCCCTGATCGCAGCTCTGTGAGACCCTGAGGCCCTGAGGCTAAGGGTGCAGTTGAGCCGTGCCCAACACTGCCCACAGAAACTGGAAGTTAGTAAGTGCGTGTTGTGTTAAGGTGCAAGTTTGTGGTAATAATGTTATACAGCAATAGGTTACTAATATGCTAACTATATCGATATCTTATTGATCCAGCATCATTTAGTGAAAACATAGTTCTTTGCAGTGCCAAGCATTTTCATAATAGTGATAAGTAGAAACTACCTGAATTTCTTTCTTTCTTTTCTTTTCTTTTTTTTTTTCTTCTTTCTTTTCTTTTTTTTTTTTTTTTTAGACAGAGTCTCACTCTGTTGCCTGGGCTAGAATGCTGTGGCGTCAGCCTAGCTCACAGCAACCTCAAACTCCTGGGCTCAAGCGATCCTCCTGCCTCAGCCTCCCAAGCAGCTGGGACTATAGGCGTGTGCGACCACACTTGGCTATTTTTTTCTATTTTAAGTAAAGACGAGGTTTCACTCTTGCTGAGGCTGGTCTCAAACTCCTGACCTCAAGCGATCCTTCCATCTCAGCCTCCCAGAGTGCTAGAATTATAGGTATGAGCCACTGTGCCTGGCCAGAAACCACATAAATTTCTAATAAAGCTTTGATAAATAGATTATGACATATTTTATCCACATGACAGAATAATAGACAGCTATGTGGAAGATATCCAATAACATGGGAAAGTTTTCACAATAGATTATTAGGTGAAAAAATGAGTTATAAAACCATATGTTCGGCTGGGCGCGGTGGCTCACGCCTGTAATCCTAGCACTCTGGGAGGCAGAGGCGGGCGGATTGCTCAAGGTCAGGAGTTCGAGACCAGCCTAAGCAAGAGCGAGACCCCGTCTCTACTAATAATAGAAAGAAATTAATTGGCCAACGAAATATATATAGAAAAAAATTAGCCGGGCATGGTGGCACATGCCTGTGGTCCCAGCTACTTGGGAGGCTGAGGCAGAAGGATCCCTTCAGCCCAGGAGTTTGAGGTTGCTGTGAGCTAGGCTAATGCCACGGCACTCTAGCCCGGGCAACAGAGTGAGACTCTGTCTCAAAAAA
>CAUYRT010040818.1:0-21159 GCA_963574885.1 Lepilemur ruficaudatus | reverse complement strand
ATTTTTTCTATATATTTTTAGTTGTCCAATTAATTTCTTTCTATTTATAGTAGAGACGGGGTCTCGCTCTTGCTCAGGCTGGTTTCGAACTCCTGACCTTGAGCGATCCGCCCACCTCGGCCTCCCAGAGTGCTAGGATTACAGGCGTGAGCCACCGCGCCCGCCCAGAAAATGTAGTTTTGTAACACCAGCATTCCTCTCCACTGAGGCAACTAGTATTGATTGTTTGGTGTGTGCCCTTCCTAATGTTTTTCTAGACTTATTTTTATATATAAATACACACAGTTTGATGGAATTAATCATTTTTTATTCTGTAGGTTGCTCTTTTCACTTGTCCTTGATATAGTACTAGTTTTTCAAGTCAATACATACGGATCTTGGCCATGTGATATGCCATAGTATGCACCATAATTTAGTTAACCATTCCTACACTGATGGCCCTTTAATTATTTCTTCTTTTGGCAGGAAAGCTTCAGTGCACATCTTGGTTTGTTTATCTTCATATACTCATGCTCTTATTTCTGCAGGATAGATTGTTTCCTAGAAGTAGCATTATTAGGCCATGTGGTATGTATGTTTTAAATTTTATAATATATGCAGTCATATCAACTTAAATATTTGTGGCAAGTTTATGTTACCAGTAATCATTAATGTGGGTGCCCATTTCCCTGTACCCACTATTAGGCACAATTCTTGCTTAAGAAAATAATTCATTAAAACCACAAAAGTAATTCTAGGGAAGGTATGAGAAAAATTTTTGGTAATCTTGGAATAGGAAAGGTCTTTTAAACAAAATATAAACTCGTAGCCGCAAAGGAAAAAATTACTGTAATAGCTTTACTGTATAAAAAATAACAACTTCTGTTGGCAAAAATATTACAAATGAAGTCCAGACAAATGATAAATGGGGAAAAAACATTTGTTACGTCGAAAATGGCTGAGCTATATATATGTATTTATGTATACAAAATAAGCTTTTACAGATCAGTAACAAGACCAGCAACCCAATAGAGAAATGAACATTGGATGTAAAAAAGTAGTTTATAGATAATATAATACAAATAACTTACTAACATATGAAAAGATGTTCAATATCATCTGTAATTAAGAAAGTACAAATTAAAATGTTTTTCACATAGTAAATTCAGATAAGATACAAAAAATTGATAGTACCCATTATGAGTGAAGGTATAGGGAGATAGGGACTCACGTTATTGGTGGGAGTATAATTGGTGCAATCCCTGTAATTGGCAATTTGGCAGTTTTAAAGCATCCTGTTTTGAAATTTTTTTAACTGAAGTGCTGTGAGTGTATGGTTTTTATAATCAACCTCAACTTATAATGAAGCATAATAGTCCCCTGTTTAATCTCAGTTTTTTGACTGAATAATACCTGTTGACTTTTCATCTTAAGAGACAAGGATATGACCAACTTGTCATACTACCCTCATCTTCTTTTCCCTTTCCTTCGACCTGTTTTTACCACTACATTATTATGAAAATTTTTAAACATACAGAAAAGTTGAATATTAAAGTGAGCACCAATACGCCCACCATCTAAATTCTACAATTAGCATTTTGCTCAATTTGTTTTATCACATTTCTATCCATCTAACAATCTCTATCCATCTATCAATTCTTCTTATTTTTCATATTTTTTAAAGTATAAGTTGCAGACATTAGTATATTTCGTCCCTAAACACTTCAGGAAGCATGTTAACTAGAGTTTAACATTTATTTACATTTTTGAGATAAAATTTACAGACAGTGAATGCCCAGATCTTAAGTGTTCTGTTCCATGAGTTCTGACAAATATATACACCTGTTTTACCCAAAACCCTATCAAGATATAAAATATTACCGTCACCGCAGAAAATTGTCTCATGCCCTTCCCAATCACCACCTCCACCTTCCCCCAGAAGTAATCACTGATCAGATTTTTTTTCACCATAGATTAACTTTTCATTTTCTAGACCTTCATGTAAATGGAATCATGTAGTATGTACTGTTTTGTGTAAGACTTCTTTCATTTAGCTTAATGTTTTTGAGATTCATTCCTATTATTGTATATATTAGTATCTCTTTCTTTTTTGTTACCGAATAGCATTCCGTTGTATGCCACAATTTGTTTAGCCTTCCTCATGTTAATGGAGCTGCTGTGAGCATCCTTATATAAATTTTTGTGTGGATATATGCTTTTACTTTGGGAGGTAAATACATAGAGCATTTTAAAAAGTTAGTTTGTTAAAAGATAAACCCAATAGATACCGCTTCACCCCTGCTAGGATGGCTAAAATTAAAAAGACTGGCCATAAACAATTGTTGGTTAGGATGTAGAGCAACTGGAACTCTCAAGAGAATGTAAAATGTTATAACCATTTTGGAAAAAAGTCTGACAGTTTCTTATAAAGTTAAACATATACCTACACTATTACCCAGTAATTTCTACTCCTAGGTATTTCCTCAAGAGAAATGCAAGCATATATCCACAGAAAGAAACGTACAAGAATGCCTATAGCCAGTTCCTTGACAATAGTCAAAAACTGGAAACAATGAAGATGCCCGTCAGTAGGATGGATGCAGCGAAGTACTACTTGGCAATATAAAAGAATGAAATGCTAATATACTGTAGATTTATCCCAAAGGCATGTCGAGCAAAAGAAGCCAGTGACGAAAGACTTTTTACTGTATGATTCTTTATATTTTAAGTTTAAGAACTTAGAAAATTGGTTACCTATAGGGAATAGGAAATATCTGGTAGGGAATACAAGGACCTTATGAGATGATATAAATGTTCTGTACTTTGGTTAGGTGTTGGTTATATGGGTGTATGCATTTATTAGATTATCAAATTATGAAGTATACATTCAAGATTGGTGTATTCTACTATATATAAATTTTACCTTAACGAAAGTGAAAATAAAAGTGAAAAGTGAAGCAAATGTATTTTATGCCTGTTCAAAATTGAATCTGTGTGGACAATTGTTTAGAAGACTTGAAGGGACTCTAGGGGGAGTTGGGGGAATATGCCAAAATTCTGGACAGCTTAATTTAAAATGTGACTGCTGGAATTAAAAAAAAAGGATAAACCCTGGAGGTTAAATGAAGATCTTATAGGAAGATCACAAACCAAAATCCCTCACTTTTAACCATTCAACCTGAGTTTTTCCAATTGTCAGAAGTGGTCTCTCCACGTATACCATGAGGATGAATTAATGCCCCACATATATTCCTCCTCCAGAATCAGCAGTGTAAACGTACTAATGAGGGACCTCAGAAAGTCATCTGGTCGATCTCCTACATAAAGCCTACCGTAAGTTAAAAGCACTGAGTTCTAAGTATTTCATGACCTCTCAAAATTATTTATAATTCTTGTAAACATACAAATGAAGGTTTTATCCAGTTAAAAACAAAATTTTTTTAACTATGAAATTTATCAACTAATAGGTGACAGTTTTTGTATACTTGAAGATAACTAGGGACTGATAACTGTAGATATTTTTTCAAACTAATGTTTTTGGAAGGTGTGTTCATACCATGCTTGTGATTCTGTTAACAAGGTTCTTTTCAAATATTAAATTGCTCAGTTACCTGTTTGTTAAACCAAATATACTCACATTTTTTTAAAAAAATTTCCACTTTCTTTTATACACACTTCCTTTTTCCATAATGTGCTTTCTCCTTCTGCCCCTACAGTAAATTTGTTAACTTATTTGCAGACTTCTCTTTATCTAAGTCCATTTTTATAACAAGATCGCAATTTTGGAGTTTCCCCCCCTCTTCTATAATAATTTACCACACCTCATAAACTTGTTTATAGCCAAAATGGTTTTTTTCTCTACATTCTTTGGCAGCTAGCCCCCAAAATCCTTCTCATTGGCATGTTCAGAGACAAGTTTGCTTATCCTCATTTTTTTTTCTTATGCATAGAGACTCCTTTATTGTATAACCTCATAGTAGTTTTTCTTAGTAATTTGTTATTGAAAGTATTCCACAACTCTTTTCTCTTCTCTGTCAGAGTAGGGGTCACTAATTCCCGTTATGTGGGCGTCTTCAGATCGTGAATCAATCACAAAACTTTGGTCTTCCCTACTTTTGGGGGGGGTATAGGTGGGTAGAGACAAGGTCTCACGTTGCCAGGCTGGTCTCGAACTCCTGATCCTCCACCTTAGCTCCCTGTTATTTTCTTTTTTCTGTCCTGCTATTAAAGCCTTAAATAAATTTCTGACACGAGATTTGGCATCCACTGTTTCAGCTATAGTCCTGGATTGCCCCTACCCCACCTCATGAAAATCCTTGTATTTCACTCATCACCACTTTCTCCCCTTCACCCTTTCCCTTCACTCCTCCACCCCCGCCATAAACAAACACACCACACACACACACACACACACACACACACACACAGTTGGCTAGGTCCATAGGACTAGGCTTATGACTTCATACCTTCAGGGAATATTTATTATACACCTACCATATGTCAGGTACTGCATTAGGCAGTCAGGCTACAGTGGTGAACAACACAAGTCTCCCCTTCATGGAAATTATTCTAATGTTAAAGAGACAAACATATACTGAATGTCAGAAAAATCCTAAAAATAAAGCAGGATGAGGGAATAGAGAATGATAGGGAAAGAGGTGCTATTTTAAGTTAGATTGTAAAGGAAATTTCTCTGATGGGGTGATAACTTGAGCAGAGATTTGAATGAAGTGAGGAAGTGGGCCTTGAGCACTTCTGAGAGAAGAGACTTTGCCTAGGGAGAAACCTTGGTATCCACGCCTAGCACTCTGGCCCTTCGGACTTCTCACTCTCCACACCACATCACCCCCAGCTTCGTATGGACTCCTACAATGAATGAAACCACTCAGTACAACATGGTTAAACAAGTTTGAGCCACCATGTGAAATCCCTTGCCTCTGTATCCCGATTATTAGACTGGTGCAAAAGTAATTGTAGTTTTGGACCACGAATTTTTTTTTTTTTTTTTTTTTTTTTTAGAAAGAGTCTCACTGTGTTGCCCGGACTAGAGTGCCGTGGCGTCAGCCTAGCCCACAGCAACCTCACACTCCTGGGCTCAAGTGATCTTGCTGCCTCAGCCTCCCGAGTAGCTGGGACTACAGGCATGTGCCACCATGCCCAGCTAATTTTTTTTATACATTTTTTTTTCAGTTGGCTGATTAATTTGTTTCTATTTTTAGTAGAGACGGGGTCTCGCTCTTGCTCAGGCTGGTTTCGAACTCCTGACCTTGAGCGATCCTCCTGCCTCAGCCTCCCAGAATGCTAGGATTACAGGCGTGAGCCACCGCACCCGGCCCGGACCATGAATTTTAAATCATTATATTAATAGATGATCCTGATGTTGGTGCCTATCTGTGTTTTAATCACCTCCTATTTAAAGGGAGAGAGTCCTACCTTATGGTTATGGGGATGGCTGAACACACAATACCCAACACTGGACAGATAAGACAGACAACAATTTACTAGTTACATATACTCATAGCCCAGGGGAGGAGGACACTGCATGCTACACAGGGCCACATGGGGGTTGCACTCAGAAACAGAATGAACAAACAGGTGGTGGGAGGCAGGCTTTGTAGTATCAAAAGGGTGAAGAACTACCTGCTTCCTGCAGGAGCGTGTGATTGGCTTCTTTGAATAATTATGTGGGCTGGCAGGGAACTGAAGCCTGCTGCTCCAGGATAAGCAGGAACTGTGCCTGGTCCTGTTGGTAAAGAGGGGTTTTGGCTGGAGGACCTTATCCACTGGAGCAGAGTAGGGAGAACTTGCAGAGAGACCATCTGAGGCCCTCCTGACAAGGCAGGACCTAATATTGAGCTTCAGGTCTTATACCACAATCTAGACCAGATTAGTTTCCCAGTGAATACTCTGAACTCAGCAACATCAGAAGAGTTTTCAGAGATTTGATCATTTGTTCAAGATAGGAGCATAGACATCTGAGAATAATGAATAATCAAATTGACAATATAATTTTAAAGTAAACATGAAAGATGATGACTGAATTTCTTTAAAGAACGTTAGCTTTGTCAGAAGCAAGGGATTTTTATTGTTTGTTTAAAAACAAATTTAAAGGGTATAAGCGACTCAGCACAAAGTCTAGGAGTTGATACTAGTGAAATATGTCATCTTTGCTACTTACACAGATCATTCAGAGGTTGAAGAATAATCTTTTATTACATCGTTTTAAGAGCAGACAGAATACTCCAAGACCAATTTAACACCGAAAAACCACATTCTAGTTTTGTATTGAAAAATATTTGACATTAATGGATTCACGAGTTCTTCCTTTTTAATCTTATGAAGAAACTCATTAAAACTAAGCCAGTTTTGGCAAAATTTTAATATTTTAATATGTGTTTTCAGGCTGTTATTTGCAGTTATTATAGTTCAAGACAAATAAATTTCCCTTTCAACAAATCTCCTATAGCTTTCAGTATGCATCCAGGTTTTGTCTTTCATTACCATCTTTCACCTTTTGGAAAAACCTAGATATTCACGGACAAGACGAATCTTTTCCCCATTAGTAAACAAAAACACATCTATTATCTTACATATACAATTTTACTTCTGTGCATTATTGTTTTTAGTATTGTGTCAATCTCCATATTATAACAACCAAAGTAACTAACTGCTATTTCATAGAGTTAAATAATTGAGAAATTCTGTCATGTAAGTGTTCAGCAAACCAGAAAAGTTCAGGGATACACATAATACACATATCCTTTCTATACCTTTTTAAAGTGGCAAAAATAGCCACTATATAACGTATAAAAATAAAAATCAAAGGTATATATATATATTAAAACTGTACTTGGTAACCAATGTTTTCATATTTCTATCTTAGAAATTATTCAAGTATGCAAAGATTATCCATGAATTAACTTTATTTTTTTTTTTATTTTTTTGAGACAGTCTCACTCTGTTGCCCTGGCTAGAGTGCTATGGCATCAGCCTAGCTCACAGCAACCTCAAATTCCTGGGCTCAAGCAATCCTCCTGCCTCAGCCTCCTGGGTAGCTGGGACTACAGGCATGCGCCACCATGCCCGGCTAATTTTTTCTATATATTTCTAGTTGGCCAATTACTTTCTTTCTATTTTTGGTAGAGACGGGGTCTCACTCTTGCTCAGGCTGGTTTCGAGCTCCTGACCTTGAGTGATTGGCCCACCTTGGCCTCCCAGTGTGCTAGGATTACAGGCGTGAGCCACCACGCCCAGCCCATTAATTAACTTTATTTAATGTTAGTTCAGGCTTTTCAAATTAACCAGGAATGTTAGAAATTCTGTTTAATCTAGCATACTATAGAACATAATTACTGTTGAAATAAAAAAACTTGTCAGAATTGTAATTCAGGTTTATAGTTTCCTTAATCTTAAACATGATACAGAAGTAATAGTTGCTTAACAGTAGACCTGTATAAGAAGTGTAAGAATGTAATTAGTGTCTTCATGAGAAAACTTATTTTAAAAATTGAAATATTTGCTTATATTGCACTCCACAATGATTAAATTCAGACAAGGACAAATAGCTGCTTTAAAAACCACATTATCAAACCAGTCTGATTTGTTCAAGGATTCACTTTGATAACCTGAATTTAGATTCTTATATAAAAATGCTTCTGAGCTAGCAGCTTCTGTGAGGAGGGTTTTCTCTTAAAAGGCCATCACATTTAATACGATATAGTACTTATTTAATTAAAAATGGGAAATTTGGCATTTAAAGATTTTTTTAAAGTATTAAGAAAACAAACTTGCACAGATGCATTTTTACAATCTCAGTGCAAAAATCCTACATATTTAGAGCACATACGTGTTAATCACAGGAAACACAGGCAATCCATCCATAGACACCACAGCAAGAGGATGAAATATCTTATTGTATGCATTAAAATCACTTGAGGGCTCCTAAAAACACTGATTCTTTGGCCTGCCTCCCAGAGTGTCTGAGTCAGTAGGTCTTGGTTCTGGACTGAGAATTAGCATTTCTAGAGAGTCCCTTTTTATTGCCCTCTAAGCTACAAATGTGTCTCTTTTCCTATTTGTAGTCTTTCCTTGGATTTAAGCTGCTTGTAGGGCCTGTAATGGAGATGGTTTGTAATTTCATACCTGGGGTTCAAGGAAAGGTTAGGGCTAGAGATGGAGAATTGTGAGTCCGTAAAAATAATGGCAAAAGTTGCAATCATTTAAATAGACAGGATTACTTGGAAAGAAAACATCGTTTGAGAGGAGATGAGATCCTGGAATGAAACCTAGAGAAACATCCAAAATCACCAGAGAAACAGATTAGTAAAAGTAGTTAGAAAAGAAGAAAATCAGACATGAGTACAGATGCTCCTCAGTGTGTGATGGGGTACATCCTGATGAACCCACTGTAAGTTGAAAATATCATAAGTCAGAAATGCTTTTAATACACCTAACGGAGCATCACAGCTAGCCTAGCCTACCTCAAATGTGTTCGGAACACTCACAGTAACCTAAAGTTGGACAAAATCATCTAGCCCAAACCTGTTCTATAATACAGTGTTGAATAGCTCATGTAATTTATCGAATACTGTGCTGAAAGTGAAAAACAGAATGGTTATATCGGTACTCAAAGTATGGTTCCTACTGAATGCATATCAATTTAGCCTTGTCATAAGATCAAAAAATTGTAAGTCGAATCATCCTAAGTTGGGGACTGTTTGTAGTGATGTGGAAACCAAAGGAGGAGAGTTTTAAGGAGGAAGTTATTAAGAATGATAAGGGCTTGTCTTAGTCTGTTTTGTGCTGCTACAATGAAATACCTGAGACTGAGTGTAGGTGACTCTTGAACAGCACGGATTTGAGCATGGCAGGTCCATTATACATGAATTTTCTTCTGCTTCTGCCACCCCTGAAACAGCAAGACCAACCCCCTCCTCTTCCTCTTCCTCTTCCTCAAACTACTCAGTGTGAAGACTATGAGAATGAAGACATTTATGATGATCTACTTCCCCTTAATAAGTAGTGAATATATTGTCTCTTCTTTATTATTTTCTTAATAACATTTCTGTCTCCAGCTTATTTCGTTGTAAGAATACAGTATATCATACATCTAACATACAAAGTATGTATTAATTGATTGTTTATCTTATTGGCAAGACTTCCAGTCAACAGTGGGCTATTAAGTTTGGGGAGTCAGAAGTTTTATTTGTGGATTTTTCTGTGGATTTTCTTCTACACAAAGGATCAGTGCCCCTAACCCCTGTGTTGTTCAAGGGTCAACTGAAATTTATAAAGAACAGAAATTTATTTCCTCACAGTTCTGAATGCTGAGAAGTCCAGTATCAAAGCGTCAGCATCTGATGAGGGACTTCTTGGTGCGTCTTCATGTGGCCGACGGCGAAAGGGCAAGAGAGAACCAGCTCCCTCTGTCAGGCCCTTTATATGAGCACTTAATTCCATTCACGAGGGCGGAGCCCTCATGACCTAATCACTTCCCAAAGGCCCCTGCTTCTTAATACCATCACATTGGCAGCACGTGAATTTTGAAGGGGACACATTCAAACCACAGCAGAGCTATAGAAAAGGCAAGGGGATGTAGACTGGGAAGAGGAATGTTACTCGTGATCTTTGATAGAATTACTTTGGTATTTTGGTGATAGAGGTAGATTGCCATGGATGAGGAGAAAATGGAAGGTAAAAAGTAGAAACCACCATGTTCGTATACCATTTTTTTAAGAAATTTGGATAGTGAGGAGAAAGAGCAGTTTGATATGGAGACAAAGTCAAGGGAAGATTTTGGGGATGAGAAGGTAAAAACGTTTTACTTTTACATTTATTTAACCATCCTCTCAGCAAATACTTGAAAGCAACCAAACCTCCTTTGGATAACATCTTTTCATTTTAGTTTTGTGTTAATATGTATACAGTTGATTAGCAAATACAGTCACGTACCACATAATGACATTTCAGTCAACGATGTATTGCATATGACAGTGGTCTCATAAGATTATAATGGAGTTGAAGAATTCCTGTCGCCTAGTATTTACTGTACTATACTATATGATTTTAGAGTGTACCCTTTATGCTTACTTGAAAAAAAAAGCTGAGTACAGTGGTACATGCCTGTAGGCCCAGCTACTCAGGAAACTGAGGCAGGAGTTATCACTTGAGCCTAGGAATTTGAGTCCAGCCTGGGCAACATAGCAAGACTCCACCTCTTTTTTTAAAAAAGTTAACTGTAAAATAGCCTCAGGCAAGTCCTTCAGGAGGTATTCCAGAGGAAGGCATTGTTATCACAGGAGATGACGGCTCCATGCATGTTACTGCCCCTAAAGACCTTTCAGTGGGACAAAATGTGGAGGTGGAAGACAGTAATATTGATGATCCCAACTCTTTGTAGGTCTCGGCTAATGTAGGTATTGTGTCTTAGTTTTGAACAAAAAAGTTTAAATAAATTTTTAAAAATAGAAAAAAGTTTATAGAATAAGGATATAAAAAAATATTTTTGTATAGCTGTACAATGTGTTTATGTTTTAAGCTAAGTGTTATTACAAAAGTCAACAGTTAAATTTTTTTAAATTATGAAGTCAAAAAATTAAACTAAGCTTATTTTATTATTGAAGAAACAGTTTTTTTGTAAATTTAGTATAGCCCAAGTGCACAGTGCTTATAAAGTCTACAGTAGTGTGCAGTAGTGCTCTCGGCCTTTACAGTCACTCACTACTCACTCGCGTGGAGTAACTTTCAGTCCTGCAGCTCCTTTTATGGTAAGTGTCCCATATAGGAGTACCATTTTTTATCTCTTATTCCATATTTTTACTGTACCTTCTCTATGCTTATATACACAAATACTTGCCATTGTGTTGCAGTTGCCTGCAGTAGTCAGTGTAGTAACATGCTGTACTAGTTTGTAGCCTAGGTGTATAGTAGGCTGTACCATCTAGGTCTGTGACGAAATTGCCTAAGGACACATTTCTTAGAACGTGTCCCCGTTGTTAAGCAGTGCGTGACTCTATGTATGTTTAATGCCTATAGTTAGCATATTGTAGTAAAACTTTTTTTTAATTCTCCATATTATAGTTCATATTTACTATAACAGACTAATCATTTTCCTCTCTCAATTGCATATTAGTGAGATTTTGCTCACACTTAATGAATCTTTAAAATACTATAAAATAGCTTGTTAGAGAAAAGTTTTCTTAATCCTTTGTTGTTATTTTATGTAGGGCTTTAACATTTTGAAGAACAATTAACTTAGCCATACCAAGTCAAATAATTTATATTTGTTTTAATACATGTATCTTCTGATACATATTTTTTGCTATACATGTTTTTACTATTTTTTTAGTAGTTGCTTTAGGACTAACAATGTGTCTTTAATGTATCAACGTCTATTTACAAAGAGTATTTTACCATTTTATACTTCATACCTAATCCTTCATCCTTCCCATCTTCTGTTTACCTAATGCTTCCTACTTTACATTTCCAACTTCACAGCTGCTATAGTCTGAATGTTTGTGTCCCTCCAAAATTCATGTGTTGAAACTACATCCCCAATGTGATATTATTAATAAGTGGTGGCTTTGGGAGGTGACTAGGTCATGAGGTGGAGCCCTTATAAATGGGACAAATGCCCTTATAAAAGATGCCCAAGGAAGCTAGTTTGCCCCTTCCATTATGTGAGGACACTGCAAGAAGGCAACAGGCCGCAACCCAGAAGAGGGCCCTCACCAAAACCCAGCTGTGCTGGCACCCTGATCGATTAAGCTTACAACGGTGTAATTTCATTTACTAACGCTCCTGTCTTTTATGCTATCATACCTTCTACATATTTCTACCTTGCAATGTTGTTATTTTTTACTTTAAATGGTCACTTGTCTTTTAAGGAAATTATGAGAGGAAAAAAGCATAATTGTTTATGTTTACCCATTATTTACTATTACTAATGCTTATCTTTCCATCCAGAGTTTCCACATGGTATCTTTTCCTGCATCCTGAAGAGTGTTTCTTTTGGTGCAGATCTGTTCTTAACAAATTCTCTCAGCTTTTGTTTACCTGAAAATGGTTTTAATTCATGCTCATTTTTTGTTATGTTCTTAAGTTTTATTTTTGATACATAATAATTGTTCATATTTATGAGATACATGTGATACTTTGATACATTCATAAAATGTGTAATGATCAAATCAGTATAACTAGGGTATCCATCACTTCAAACATCCATTGTTTCTTTGTATTGGGTGCATTCCAAATCTTCCCTTCTAAGCTATTTTGAAATATACACAAATTATTGTTAATTGTAGTCACTCTACGGTGCTGTCAAACGCTAGAACTTCCTTCTGTCTAACTATTTTTGTACCCATTAACCAACCTCTCTTCCCCCGGCCCCACTCCAATCCTCCCCACCTCTGGTAACCGTCATTCTACTCTGTACCTCCGTGAGATCAACTTTTTTCGTTCCCATGTGAGTGAGAACATGCAGTGTTTGTCTTTCTGTGCCTGGCTTATTTCACTTAACATAATGTTCTCCAGTTCCATCCGTGTTGCTGCAAGACAGAATTTCATTCTTTAATGTGGCAGAGTAATATTCCATTGTGTGTATGTTCCATATTTTCTTTTTTACCCATTGATCCATTCACATACACTTAGCTTGCTTCTATATCTTTGCTGTTGTGAATAGTGCTACAATAAACATGGGAGTGCAGCTATCTCTTCAATATAATGATTTTCTGTCTTTTGGATATATACCCAGGAGTGAGATTACTGGATCATATGGTATATCTGTTTTTAGTTTTTTGAGAAACCTCCACAGTTCTTCATAGTAACAATACTAATTTCCGTTCCCACAGGCTGTGTACTAGTGAGTTCCCCTTTCTCCACAATCTTACCAGTATTTGTTATTTCTTGTACTTTTGATGATAGCCATTTTAACTGATGTGAGATATTTCATCGTGGTTTTGATTTGCATTTCTCTGATGATTAGTGATGTTGAGTATTTTTTCATATATTTCTTGGTCATTTGTGTGTATTCTTTTGCGAAATGTCTGTTCAGATCATTTGTCTTTTTTTTTTTTTTTTTTTTTGAAATAGGGTTGGGTTTTTTATTTGTTTGTCTTGAGATAGGGTCTCACTCTGTTGTCTGGGGCTAGAATGCAATGGAATCATCATAACTCACTGCAACCTCAAACTCCTGGGCTCAGTTGATCCTCTCATGTTGGCCTCCCAAAATGCTAGGCTTATAAGCCACTGTGCCCTGCCATTTGAACATTTTTTATATGAGATTATTTGGGTTTTTGCTGTTTAGTTTGAGTTCTCTATATATTCTGATTATTAATCCCTTGTCAGATGGATAGTTTGCAGATTATTTTGTTCCATTCTGTAGGTTGTCTTCACTCTGTTGATCATTTTCTTTGCTGTGCAGAAGCTTATTAGTTTAATGTAATCCCTTGTCTCTATTTTGTTTGGGTTGCCTGAGATCTCACCCAAAAAATCTTTTCCCAGACTAATGTCATGAATTTTCTCCAATGTTTTCTGCTAGTAGTTTCGTAGTTCCAGGTCTTACATTTAAGTCTTTAATTCATTTTTATTTTATTTTTGTATAAGATGAGAGATAGGGATATATTTTCGTTTTTCTGCATGTGGAATTTTTTCCCAGTACCATGTATTGAAGAGACCATCCTTTTCCCAATGTATGTTCTTGATGCCTTTGTAAAAAATGAGTTGTCTGTAAATGCTTGGATTTATCTCTGGGTCCTCTATTCTGATCCTTTGGTGTATGTGTCTGTTTTCATGCTAATACTATGCTATCTTCGTTACCATAGATTTGTAGTATATTTTGAAGTCTGGTAGTGTGATGCCTGGTTTTGTTCTTTTAGGTCAAGATTCCTCTTTGGGGGTTATTATAGTTCCATATGAATTGCAGGATTTTTTTTATTTCTGTAAATAATGTCATTGGCATTTTGATAAGAATTGCATGGGATCTGTAGCTTGCTTTGGATAGTATGGACATTTTAACAATGTTAATTATTCTTATCCATGAGCATAGGATATATTTTCTTTTTTGTGTCCTCTTCAATTTCTTTCATCAGTTTTCGTTATAGAGATTGTTCAATATATTGAACAATATATTGGTTAAATATATTCCTAGGTATTTATTTTGTAGCTATTGTAAATGGGATTGCTTTCTTGATTTTTTTTCCCCTAGATTGTTCACTGTTTTTTCATTCCTTCACTTTCAGTTTGTGTGTGTCTTTATAGGTGAAGTGGGCTTCTTGTAGACAATATATGGTTGGATCTTGTGGGGGTCTTTTTATCCATTCATCCACTCTGTGTCTTTTAATTGGAGAGTTTAATCCATTCGCATTCAATATTATGGATAGGTAAAGGTTTACTACTGCCATTTTGTTACTTATTTTTTGATTATTTTATATATCCTTTCCTCTCTTACTGTCTTCTTTTGTGGTTCAGTGATTTTCTCTAGTAGTATGTTTTGAATCCATGCTGTTTATTTTTACTCTAATATATGGTTTTGCTTTGTGTTTACCGTGAGGTTTGCAAAAAAACATCTTGTAGATATAACAGATTATTTTCAACTGATAACTTTGATCACAAAGAAAAGTGACAAAAACAAACTCTATACTTTAACACCATTTCCCCACCCCAACATTTTACTTTTTGATGTTTCAGTGTACATCTTAATATTGTCTATCTTTTAACCATTTGTTAATTTGTCTTTTAGTCTTCATAGTTAAGAAATAAGTGGTTTATTTATCCCAGTTACACTATTAGGGTATTCTGAATTTATCTGTTTATTTTCTTTTACCAGTGAGTTTAATACCTTCAGATGTTTTCTTATTACATGTTAGTGTTCATTTCTTTCAGAGTGAAAAACTCTCTTTAGCATTTCCTGTAAAACAGGTCTGGTATTGATAAATTCTCAGCTTTTGTCTAGGAAAGTCTGTCTTTATCTCTCTTTCAAGGTTGAAGGCAAGCTTTGCTGGGTTTAGTATTCTAGGGGGGTGCGCAGGGAGGTGTTTCCTCTTTGCACTCTGAATATAGCATCCCACTCTCTCTTGGCTTGCAAGGTTTCTGCTGAGAAATCCTCTGAAACCTATATTGGGGCCCTGTCAAATGTGATTTTTTTTTTCTTCCTGATTTCTGTATTCTTTTTTTGTCTTTGAATTTTGCTAATTCGATTATGATATGCCTTGGGGATCTTCTCTTTTGACTGAGTTTGATTGATTAACTTCCTATAGTGGATAGTGTCATCTTTCTCCAGATTTTGGAAATTTTCAGCCATTATTTACTTTAATATGCTTTCAAGGCCTTTTTCTCTCTCATCTCATTCAGGAATTTCTGTTATGCAGAGGTTAGTTTATTTGATTGTGTCCCGTAATTCTCATAGGCCTTCTTCATTCCTTTTTATTCTGTTTTCTTTTTGTTCCTCTGATTAATTTCATATTTTTATCTTCAGACTCGCTATTTCTCTCCTCTGTCTGATCAAATCTGCTGTTGAAGCTTTCTAATGTGTTTTTCAGTTCAAGTATTATATATTTCTAGGATTTCTACTTTTTTTTAAATAGTTTCTATTTCTTTGTCAAATTTATCATTTTGTTCCTGGATTAGTTTTCTAGTCATGTTTTTTTGGATTCCCCAAACTTTTTAAAGAGGATTATTCTGAATTCTCTACCCAACATTTCATAGATCTTCAGTTTTGTTGGTTTCTTGTGGTGGTGTCAGATTTCCTGAGTTTTCAGAATCCTTGCATCTTTATGTAATGACTGAACACTTGAGGAGACAGCCACTTCCAGTTTTTGCAGATGTTCTTTGATGGTGTTAGATCTTTACTACTTAGTATCAGAACTTAAACACTACCCTGCTATTTCCTCCCATTCTGGGGAGGACTTGCAGTGAGCACCAGAACTAAAACACTACACTGAAACTAACTTATTACCCGGCCATTATTTCTGGGAAAGATTTACAGTGAACACTGGGATTTAAATGGTGCTCCAGAACTAAATTTCTGCCCTGCTGTTGTTTCCCAGTGGGGAAGACTTAAATAGGCACTGGTACTTGATCCTGACCTTTTAGTTGTTTCCAAGCCAGGGGAGGGCTCCTTGCAGGCACCTGGGCTTTGTGGAAAATCTGGCCTGGAATTTGGTCCTTCCCATGAATTGTGCCCATGGTTGCACTGGCCATTCTTTTCAATGGGGCATCCCTGCTCATCATAGCACAGAGTAGCTGCCTAGATCCAGGTGTTCATTGCCGCAGTCAGCACCCCACTCTTTGTCCCTAATTCATCCCAGATGGTTCAGCACTCTGTAACTTCCAGTGGTTCCCATGAGATGGGACCAGGGTGAGCTTCCCATGAAGATTACCAGACCAGTGGGGAGAGTGAATGTCCACCTCCAGTTCCTTCTTTTCACCTTGGAAACCATGGGTCTAGGGAAATTCTTTGTAAGTAGCACTGTGCCAGTTTGTGGGCAAACGGGTACAATCCAAAATGACCATTTCTTTTACTGGTTGTAGCTTCTCTTAATTCTGTGGGCCCGTGGGGTTTCTCTGCTTCTCTCCCCAGTTCTGGTTAACTCAGGGTGGTATTCTTGTCTTTGAATAGTTTCTAGTTGTATTTATTTTTGTGGGGGGAGTGATGCGGGGAGATCTGTTCCTCCATCTTGCTGACATCACTCCCCATGCTCATTTTTAATATAGAATATAGATATATAGATAGTGATACAGAGTTCTGGGTTGAAAGGGTTTTCTCTTTCTTTTTTTTTTTTTTGAGACAGTCTCACTCTGCTGCCCAGGCTAGAGTGCCTTGATGTCAGCCTAGCTCACAGCAACCTCAGACTCCTGGGCTCAACCGATCCTTCTGCCTCAGCCTCCCGAGTAGCTGGGACTGCAAGCGTAGCCACCATGACTGCCTAATTTTTTGTATATATTTTTAGTTGTCCAATTAATTTCTTTCTATTTTTAGTAGAGACAGAGTCTAGCTCTTGCTCAGGCTGGTTTTGAACTCCTGACCTTGAGCAGTCCTCCCACCTTGGCCTCCCAGAGTGCTAGGATTACAGGCGTGAGCCACCGTTCCCGGCCAGAAAGGGTTTTCTCTTTCAATACGTTAAAGATGTCATTGCATTTCCTTCTGGTCTCCACTATTTCTGATGAGCAGTCAGAGAGAGTTTTACCATTGAATGACTGTATGTAATCTATCTTTCTTTTCACAATTTTTTCTTTGTCGTTTTTGTTTTTAGCGCCTTGATTGTGATGCACTTAGGTCTGATTTTCTTTGAATTTATTCTACTTGAGATTTGTTGATTTTTGACATGTAAGTTGATGTTTATCATCAAATTTGGGGAATTTTTGGCTATTTATTCAAATATATTAATATTTTCTACCTCATTCTGACCCTTTCTGGGACTCCTATTACATTTATGTTAGATTATTTGATAGTGTCCCACTAATTCTTGAAGCTCTGTTTATCTTTCTACTCTATAATCTTCAGATTGTATCATTTCTATCATCTTCAGGTCCACTGACTCATTCGTCTGGTATCAAGCCTATCTGGTGAATTTTTCAGTTATTATATTTTACAGTTCTAAACTTCTCATATGATTCTTTTTATTTTCATTTCTCTGCCCAGATTCTCTATATGTCCACTCATTAAGTCCACATAGAGCTGCTTTGAAGTCTTTATCTGCTAAATCCAACATCTGGGTCATCTTAGGGTCAGTTTCTCTTGACCGCTTCCTCTCTTAATTATGAGTCCCATTTTCCTCTTTCTTTTTTTTATCTACCACTATTTTTTTATATGTTGGACATTGTTGGTGACCAATTATCAAGAATCTGGATTTTTGAAATCTTTTCTGATGTGTAATATTTGTTATACTAGGTGGTCCAATTATTGACTGATAGCCTTGAATTTGCATAACTTGGTTTTATACTTTTTAAGGGCAAATGTATGGGAAGCCCAAGGTATTTTCCAAGCTCAACTAATTTGTTCAACCTTTAAAATTCGCCTTGCAGATCTCAGCAGGGCCTGGTATTATGCTTTGTTAGGACACATGTAGAGTAGGTCTCAATCTACACCTGAAATATTTTTGCCTGAAATATTAAGGAGGTGATTAAAAGATCACTCTAGCTGGACTTCCAAAGTCCGTTGATTTCTGATACCTAGTTCTGTTCTCATTCCCATAGCAACTGCTCTCTAGTATGCCTCTGGGAAATGTGCCCAGCCCCTAGTCAAGCTCTCGTAAGAACTCTCCATACAGACTTATAGAACCCCCAGATGTACAACTTCATCCTTTCCAGAGTCGCATCCCATGGATTCCAGTCAGTTCCGCTACTTCGGTCTCTGATTCAGTAATCAATGTATGTGTTTATTTATTTCATCTGCAGATGTGGGAGAAAGTGGTAGACAGTACCTGCCTTTCTTGTCCCACCCATAAAAGTATTAGCTAGGACTCATCTGTATTATGGGAGGTGCTTCCTCAGCTCTGTCAACTCTGCTTGGAATCTAGCTCACTGTGCCACAGTATGGGCACAGAGCTGGGATTCCAACTCTGCTTTTTGGGTCTGTCCTTGGGAGTTTCCCTTTTCCTGGGGATTGTAGTCTTGTACCACCTGTTGTCCAATGCCTAAAAACACTTGGCTCACGTATTTTGACCAGTTCTAAGGCTGTTTACAGCAGAAGAACTAGCTCAGTACCAATTATACTATCATAATCAGAAAATAAAATTCTGCTTATAGTTTTGAATTATCAGAAATATCTTGAAGCAAAATTTTTAACTTATCAGTGAAATGACCTGTGTCTTTAGGGTTATGATTAAATAGCAGCTGCAAAGAAATACCAGAAACTTTATGTTTATAGAATGGTAATTATCTTTTGTTATGAAGAAGAATTTGTTTTCTTGCAAATTGAAATTATCACAACAAAAAGGAAATTTAAAAGAGAAAAATTTTTTCCCTTAATACCACTGACCTTACATTTCTATGTTTGTATTTTCCATATTCCTTTCACTCCCTGTCTATAAAGCTACATATATATAATTGTAATCGTATTGTACATAAAATGGTTTTCTCCTTAACATTATGTCATAAAACTCTTTCCATACTGACTTATTTGTAAATGAATAAAATATTATTATGAAAGCAAAGATTAATTAAGAATCACTGTGTGCCAGAGATTCTGCTGGGGATAGACTTTTTAATAAGACATAGCTTATATTCAAAATTCATAGTCTGGTAAAGGAGAATAAATTGAAAATAGAGTAGTACTAGGTAAAAAGTGCAACAACAGAAGCATATACAGCATTTAGCAGTTACAGCAGTGGAACAAGGAGTTCTGCACGGGCAGTCTGGTAAGGCTTCACAAAAGAGGTGATTTTAAAAATGTGTCTGAACACAGCCATGCCACAGGGCAGGCAGGAACAGTAGGGCGAAGTCAGAAGTCAGACAACAGGACTTGGGCAGTAGGGCTTTGTAAGCCACGTGAGGAAAAGCTCTTTCTCCAGGAGTTCTGATAGCTAATAACAGAAACAGACTACCTATCATTTACTGAGCACCTGGTGTGTGCCAGGGATTCTAAACCACCCTTCATTTGATGATCACATCAACTCTATAGGATGGTTGTCGTTAGCTTCATGTGAAGAGATGAAGAAACTGCAGTTGTGTGACTGGTCCAAGGTCATACAGCCAGTAAGTGACGGAGTCAGGACTTATCCCCGCGTCTGGCTTCCTGAGAGTGACATGGCCGTCAGAGCTACCTGATTTACCATGAAGCTAATGAAGCTTAAATTTCAGGGTTCCTCGCTTGCTGGACTTCTCTGAGTTCTGGGAGTTAGTGTTTGAGGTGGAGAGGGGAAGCGGTTATAACCAGAAAGCATTTCTGTGTAAGCATTTCTGGGAACTTGCCTAAAGAGGTCTCAGAAGAAAAGTGCTTACAATTTTCTCGTGGTTTATTTTATTTTATTTTTTTGTCTTTTTTTTTCTCTCTCCCCACCCCCCGCCCGTTGTGGTTTATTTTCTTATGTGTCTCTGAAAGATGAGGAGAAGTTCAACCATCAGAGAAGACTACATGAAAGAAAATAGCATGCTTATAAACAACTCCATGTAGTTTCATATTGCTGAATCATCGCATGAGGAGAGGAAAGTGACGGGAGTTTAGATGGTCAAGGACTATTTCTTGAAACATTCTAAGGAGTAATGTATATATAACTACATAATCTAAGGACTTTGGGCTTTATCTTATCAGAGTCTCAACCTCAGCTGTCAGTAAGAATTGGTAGGTCTGGGGAAAGGCTGAAATATCTTTATTTTTTAAAAGCTACTGAAGTAATTCATATGCACAGCTAGGAATGCTGTAAACAGTGAGAAGGTTAGAAAGATTTAAAGCAAGGAAGTGACATAATTACATGTGCATTTTAAAAGAAAATTCTAGTTTAAAAGAGTGGTAAGAGAGACTTGTAGTCCAGGCAAGAAATGATGTCTTTTAATGTCTACATAATATTTCATCAAGCTAATTTTTTGTAATTCTCCTATCTTGAAATGTTTATGTTTCTCGGGATGTATATATATTCTCTGTTACCCCAAAAAAGTACATCTTTTTGTTTCTTTTTTGTTTGTCTATTACTAATCTTTAAAATTTTTCACTAGGACAGATTCCCATGAGTAACTCTATTGGATCAAAGGAAATGAGTAGTTTGGGCTCCTGGGTATGAATTATCGTAATAGTTATAATCAATTCATAGTGTTAACTTCCATGTGGTGGACCAAATACAACTTTTAGAATCATTTCGTAAGGTTCAAGAAAAGAAAAATTATTAGAATTTTGATTAATCTTATTTTGAAATTAGCAATAAATTATCAAAACAGTCTTATGTTTATGGTAACCACTAAATTTATGTTTAATAGATTGATGAACTCCCAGAGGGAGCTGTGAAGCCTCCAGCAAACAAGTATCCCATCTTCTTTTTTGGCACCCATGAAACGTAAGTTAACAAAGAAAAGTTTCAACAGTTCTAACTTGATTCTGCTAGACTACGTTGTTTATAGATAGTCTTATGTTGTTAAAAATCATTATAATTAAGTATATAAAATTACAAAGCTTAATAATGTATTTTTCTTAATGTAACTATTTTTCATCATAGACATCTTTATAAAGATGTCTATGATGAAAAATAGTTA
>CAUYRT010040815.1:0-31154 GCA_963574885.1 Lepilemur ruficaudatus | reverse complement strand
CACTCGACCAATATCATGTTAAGGAGTTTCAACACTGTATTCCAAATCAGCAAGAGCTTCACATCTGTGTAAATATACTTAGTAGTGCAAGCACCAAATACCAAAAGTTTCTGTTCATGTCTTTTGCCCATTTATTGATGGAGTTTTGATTTTTTCTAGTTGATTTTCTTTTCTTTAGCTTGCTTTATTTTAAGAATATAGTATGTAATACATAGAGCATACAAAATATGTGTTAATTGACTGTTCATATTATTGGTCAGGCTTCCAGTCAACAGTAGGCTATCAGTAGTTAAGTTTTGGGGGAGTCAAAAGTTATATGTGGATTTTCAACTGCGCAGGGGGATGGTGCCCCTAACACCCATGCCATTCAAGGGCCAACTGTAGTATAAACCAGATTACACCCAAGCAGACCGTGAAGACACAGGTAAGCTACATGAGCAGTTGGCTCAGATTCCTGTGGCACCTATTTCTGCTGCTTTGTCACCTCTCCCTGACCCATACCTACAGCCCTATGATCCGTTGGCTGAGAAAGAAACAACTTGGGCCTGATTTTGAGATGATTCTGCATGGTATGCTGGCACTACCCCAAAACAGAGTGGTACTGCATTGCAGCCTTGTTCATAACTGGTCCTCAAGGGCATAATGACAATGATCTATGATGGCTATAGGAGGAAGCCCCCAAAAGGTTGGGAGGAGATGCTTATATTAGTCTCTCTGAAGCCCATATATAACATTATATTTTATGTATCAGAGTTTAAGATGTCAGTATCATCATGTTACCCACCCACCACCATTCCCCTCCATGACACCTCCCTGTGGCTACTATTTATTCATTAATATTCGCTAAATGCTCACCCACCTTCAAGACTTGTGTCAAGATAGTGCTTCTTTCTGAGTGACTTTCCCTCCCAACCCACAAAGCTATCATGTGATTAAAGCCTTTCTGGATTTCCCACTATCACTCTCTCTTTTTCGTAGGTGTACAATTTCTTCTGTCTCCTCCCCCATCTTGTACTTTACACTTCTATGTCCTCAACAAGGGCCCTGAAATTCAAATGCTGAAAGAGGTGAAGCAGGTGATCTGAATGTGTGACAAAGGCCTAGTAGTTGCACATTACATACATTGGATTATTTTTACTTCTTTAGAATATGCTCTCCTCCATTTTTCTTAAAACATATGGTCCTTTGGACTGTTCATTTCCCACTTCTGATATAGACATGGGTACAAAAATATTTCTCTAGTGTGTTTTCAAACTTGTTGCTAAATGGCCACTAAGGCTTAAGCTCAGCCTTGGGAAGAAACAGGGACTGGTGAGGAAGGCGGCCAACTGAAGAATCACCCTGCACTCAGTTCCATGTGAGTGTGCCAGGAACACGGAATCAATGGGACTAGATCTGGTGGTTTTTCTGTCGAAACTCAGATTTTTCTGTCGAAAAGTCAGATTTTTATGTAAAATTTTACAAGTTTGGTCTCAAATTTGCTAAAGCACTGTGCCAGTCAGAAACTAAAGGAATCTAGAGGCAGAAGTGGGCCTCCAGGCAACAATTTGCAACTTCTGCCTGTGGTCCCATGGGCTCCTTGAGGGCAAGGAATGGGTCTTATTCACTTGTGTGTAAGCACTCAAAATAACCACTGGCACATAATACTTTCTCATTAAGTATTTGTTACATTTAGTTAAGTTTTAAAAAATCTAATAAAATTGGTGTTGTCTAATTCTGCAGCTAGAAATCCTTAAAGAAAGGATTTTTTACTCTCCTGTTGCACTTAACTTCTTATTCCTTTTACATACCTGCCAGAATCTAACACATCACTTGCTCACAGTAGATGCTCCAACACGTTTTGAGTTGTTGAAGGAAACACATCAAGGGTTCGTTTACAGCTTAGTCTGATTTTGCTTATAAGATGAGAAGCCAGCCATGTTCTAAGTCTTAAGGTTCAGGGAACATAAGATGGATGATTTTGATAAGGAGAATTAGGTCAAGAGAGATATTAAATGCTGCCCTCAGGAGGTATAATGGAGCATCTCAGTGATTTCTGAAGTAAGAATGGGAATATGTGATAACCCTGGGCCTTTGGGGGACTTGGTGACACAATCAAGCCTCCTTACTTGACATTTGTGACCAGGGGTCACAGGGAGGTTGAAGGTTCTGCTTCTGCAGTACCAAGCAGTGCTATAGCTACCACTGCTGGATGTGACTCATGGGGAAGGCTGCTGATTTATCATGGTCACCTTAAACATCACTTTAAATGTCCACTCTAAGCAGAATCTCAACATATGAAGAAAATTTCGCAAAAAAGGCAAAAGAAATGGACTTGCTTTTGGAAATTTTCAAGTTTAAAAAATTGCCCAGCGTTATAAATGTTTGCAAAGATTAATAACTCAAAAATAGTGAGGTTTTAAAAACAAAATTAGCAAGTAGTGCATTTATAAGGAAAATCAAATAAATAATAATTGAATATCTATTCATGTACATTAGTGCTATATAATGTGACTTTAAAAGTGAAAACAAGAACTATTTTATATAAACTATGAAAAAAAACCTGACAATTTGCTGAGTCAATATTGAGTTGTACCCAATTTATTAAAAACAGATCAATTGCAAATATTTCCTGTTAAATTATCATGCCAGATATCAAGTGATGTATTTGCCTTGTCTAATATAAAATGAAAATATTTTTGGCAAATTTTTACCATTGTGTTAAATGATGCATTTCAAATTCATAATAATGACAATATTTTATTATACATATGCAAAGCTCACGTGAATTTTAATGGCACTTAGAATATGGAAAATTTAGCAAGCAAAAATTAAGTTCCAAAATGTCATTTTATAGGACTTTAGCTCTTATTTCTTTGATAACCAGTCCCCCCCCAACTTCTCAACACACATTTCTAGTTTTATACTGGATAAAGAAGAAAATATTAAATGGTATACAGAATTATGTAATAGTTCTTAGCATATGAACTTAGAGATCAAAACACCTAACATCCCACAATAGTGATGCTAACTTATAAGTCAGCCTACAAATTCCATAAAAACGTATTCATTTAATAAATACTTACTGAGCGGCTACTACGTGCTAGACACTGTAGGAGCTGGGACTCTATCAGTGGACAGAAAAGTCAGCCTACCTGGAGTTTCATTCTAAACCATTGTGATGCTAATACCCTCATTTTGCATTTTTTGCCTGTTAGGTGTTCTAAAATAATAATAATTATTATATTATAATTATTTATGGCTTATATATTTATAATTACAATTATAAAATAAAGTGTTTCCATTTTCAAAGTACTTTCAAATACTTACAAATGGCACAAATCATTTCATTGTGCTTCACTTTATGGTGCTTTGCAGATACTGTGTTTTTTACAAATTGAAGGTTTATGGCACCTCGGTGTTGAGCAAGTCTACCTGTACCATTCTTCCAACAGCAGGTGCTCACTTTGTGTCCCTGTGTCACATTTTGGCAATTCTCACAATATTTCAAAAGTTAAGAATTTTAGACTTTAGGGATTTTGATCTTTTTGGATTTCAACATTCATGATTATGGCATTAGGGATTGTGTCTTTTAGGATTATGATTCAAACCCATTTGGTTCTTCTCATTTCTGATACATGCTAAGATTGCACTTCTCTAGCCCTTTGAACTTAGGTAAGGTGACCTGAATGTTTTTGGCCAACCAAAGATGAACAGAAGCCTTTCCTCTTGCTGCAGCAGCTATGGATAGTGAGCTGAGATGGAGCCTCCATCATCCTGAGTCCCTGAATAGTCAAGGTGAACAGAGTCCCTGACAGCCCACTCTAGATGTGCACAGCAAGCAAGAAAGAAACTTGTTAAGTCAAGGTCTTGGTATTTGAGATTTGTTATATTCTTTATGTTTTATTTTGTTTCATCTTGTTTTATTTTGCTTGTTACTGCAGCATAACCGAGTCTACCCTGATTGATAGAAATAATGGCTTTATACTGATTTGTTTGTATGATTGTGTGATTTCTTTCCTACAGCTGCGTTCACCAGCCCAAGTATAGGCACAGAAAGCAGACAGTGAATTCATCTGGGGCTGGGAGTTTGTCAGGTGATTGCAAGCAAAGGATTTTAGGATTTTGGCAACAGAGTGACTGAAACTACAGACCATGAAATCTAAGTTAGATTAGGAGGGAGGTAAAGCAAGAGAAAAACCGGTGAGTAAAGGGAAAGTAGATGGGTCAAAGAAGTGGCTATTTTGATTAGGTGGATGATTATTTTTGAAGTAAATAAATAGCTAAGCTGAGAAGACAAGAAATTGTGATTGAACCATAGGGTGGTTTAATCAGAGATTTCCGAAGGTTCTGAGGTTCTGGCAAAGCCTCAGGTCATGGCAAGGTACAAGATGTGAAAATGAAAGTGAGTGACTCAGCCGGAGAGAAGATGTTTGAACAAACCGAGGTCTGAGAACCGAGGAGCTGCATGCTGAGCGGGCCAGCCACGTGCACATTCGAGTTCGCCAGAACAGAGGCAGCAATTAGGGTAGAGAGGAGAACAGTGAGCTAGTTGCCAAGGCCATCAGGAAGAGTCGGGAAGAACCATAGACGGGGACAGTATCTGGTTGTTAGGTGTCACAGAGCTAGCAGTTGTCCTTTACAAGATATTGTGGGCAGCAGTAAGTGGGATGCAGACTCTACCTTCCCATCCTGAGCTTCACGGCGTGTGGGAGAGAAAAAGCCGCCTCCACTCAAGAAGGCTGTGGGACAAGAGGTTTTACAAGGTGACAAGCAAATTTCTGTGGAGGCGAAAAGACTGAGATTGAAGGAATGTTGCCTGAAGAAGTTGAGGATGGAGGGTATGATTTGGGGCCATGGAAGAGTTGTTTAAAGGGCTCAAGGAAAGAGTTTGGTGGATGTGGGGAAAATGGGACATTGGACTAGGAAGAAGAAGGGCGAAAGCATTATTAGGATGAAAGTTAAGGGGGTGAAGTGTGAACAGAAAATTGTCCTTGGACAGTGGCCAAGAAAAATAGGCATTGGAGGCAGGGAGGCTCTCAGGGGTGGAGGCTGGAGACAGGACAGTGTGTTCTCAGTGTCTCTTGTGCTCGATTCCGGGCTGGCAGGGTGGACTAGCAGCTATGCTCTGCAAATGCACATTTCTTTTTTGCAAACATGGATCTCATACAGGTTTGAAGTCTATACCTGTCAAGGATACTCCCAGGAAACTGATCTTTGTTTCATTCATTCTCACGGAAAATACTCAGAAAACCGTTGAGATTATTTTACACTGGTTGCTAGAAGCCCCGGTCTCCAGAACAGTCAGGTAGGAAATGAATCATCTAAACCCCTCATTTATTAGATGAGAAGACTGAGGCCCTAACAACAGCCCAGACTGCATCTATAGTTTGTCATAGAGCTCAGGTCTCATGTCCCTTGCACTCTCTCCAGTTTAAATATCCAGTCTCCTAGAAGGCCAATGGCAGGCCATTGTCACATAGTATTAGTAATAGCTAATGGTCACAGCTAATGCTTATTGAGAGTCTACCACTAGCCAAGCTCTGAACACCACTTCTAATTTTCCTAACAGCCCCATGTGATGTAGGCACTATCATCATCCTCATTCTATGTATGTGGACACCCAGGATTAGAGAAGTGAAGTAACCAAGATCACATAGCTACAAAGTAGCGGATCTGGGATTTGAACTTGGATCCTTAATGGAGTCAGATAGAAAAATAGTAAGCTTTCCCCCTTGCTAAATATATAATTCCATTTGCCAGTACATGTCTGCTTAGACACCTATCTAGCTTGGATGTTCAAATACCTGTTTTGAGACTGGCTCTTCCAGATCATCCCTTAACTATCAATTTCTGGAGCTACCCACCTCTAGAGAAAGAAACAAGAAAGGAGAAGGGTAAGAATACCAGTAGGAAGCAGTAAGTTTCTAAAACTGATTTTTATTTTTGAAATTACCAGTATTATCTGATAATGACAACTGCTTCCACTTTCATTGTAAGAAGATAGCAGAATGACTTTAAAGCTGCTTGCATTTGTGGAATTCTTAGGTAATCATCCTAATTTGCCATAGTTTGGGGAGAGTTGTACCAAAGTCAGCTCTAGGAGAACACCTGGGGATGGTGGAGCACACATCCAAGATGTCGGCTGTTTCCTAAAGTCTCTTCAGAGCTAGAGAACCTGGAATAGCAGGAGAGAAGGGCTCTCAGTTGCAGACTTGGCCTGCTCCTTGGCACAGGTGGCATTTATTCAGCAAACATTTAGTGAATTTCTTCTGTGTTCCAGGCATGTGCTAGGTGCCCTTCAGGAAATCACTTTCTCATTGGATAGACCAAATGGGTGAACAGAAACTTGCATTACCATGTGGTAATTTCTACATGGGGAGCACACTCAAGGTGCTAGGGAAACCCAGAGGAGGGGCTTGGGCAACCTCAGAAGCCTCCCTCCAAGAGACAGTGGAACCCTAATGACACCGAAGCAACCATTTTCCTTCAGAGAAGCAAGATAGGCATACCATTGGGCAATTTATTAGTTTTTATTCTTTGGGATTTTTGATCACGAATTGATGTTTGTATGCACATCTGGGAACCTGTAGAGCACACTAGAGGAAAATTGGCAAGGCAAGGTTCTACATCCATTCCCTGGGCCTTGTCACAATTAATAAAGTTACCCTCTTTTGTCTCCCTGCCACTCTGGAGCAGTGCAGGATTGCCTCTGCATTGTTTCCATGATGTGCCGTTTTGTTCCTTTGAGTACTCCATACTTTGGACGCCAGTTCACCTTTTCCTCTCATAAAAAAGAGTCAGGAAAAAGAACAAGAGGAATGGCTGAACAATTGAAAATCCAGCATATTGAAAAGGTCATGGTACTACTGCATGCTATTTTAATTTCTAAATGTTTTAGGCATTGTACGTCCTTTTTGACACTCCATTGTGCTGACAAATACTAAAAAAGACAGTAGGAAAGGGCACATATTGTTTCATCCGCTTGTAAAACATGATGAGAAGAGTAGGAAATGGTGCCCAATCAATCTGTTCTTCATGCAGCGTTTTCATTTGGAGGCCTGTTTTGGAATTGTCTTTCTGCGAGAACAGGTAACAGTTGTGACCTAGTGGTGTTTACCATTGTGATATGGAAGAAACTAGGCATCCTTCTAAGTAAGCCAACATTTTAACCTCCTTTTTTTCCTCCTTCTTCTTATGTATACTACTAGTTCTAATCCAGCATGTGCTTAGCGAGTGATTTACTTCCAAGAAACTTTCAACTAGCACACTAGTAATTCACATTTGCCCAGAGTTGTCACTATACAAAATGTTCATGGCAGACACTGTTGCTTAGCTTAACCCGGCTCCTTCTCTTCCTTGTTCTCTGCCACTATAGAGGCTGAAAAGCCAAATCCTTTCCAACCTCCCCGCATGGGGGTTGGGGGAGAGTCATGCCATCCAGTTCTGTACTATAACACGTATGTGAAAGTCTGCTGAGAGTTCTGAGAAGAGGGAAACAGAAAAAGCCAATGCATCCTTGTCCTTTCTTCCTTCATAGGACTTGAGAATGACACCTAGAGATTCAGCAGCTATGTTGTGACCACGAAGCAATTAGCCAACTTGCTGAGGAAGCTGGAATAGAAAGATAAAAGGATCTTAAGTCACTGATGATGTCGTGGAGCTCTATACCTGCCTGTGAGAAAGGGAGGAACTCTTGTTTGTTTAAAGCACTGAAATTTTGATTTTCTGCTACTTGCAGCTGAAGTATTCCTAATTGATAAAGTATTTTATAAATAATATCTTCTTTGATCCTCATGATGAACCTATGTAGTAGATTTTTATCATTTCTATTTTACCGAAGGAGGAAGGAAAATAAATGAAAGGAGTTTCAGTTAAGAGCAGACACCTAGGAAAAGATGGGCCAGGGCTTAGGTCCTAGGAACCTCAAATTCTCTGTGCTTTTTCCACCATCCTCTTGTCCCTATCTGGAATGGAAACTTGAACTTACATTGGAAAGGAAGACAAATGATCCATTAGGAAATCATTTTATCTATCTATTGAGTGACTTCAGGCTCTTCTGTCCTTCTTCAGTTACTAAAGTATTAGTTGGTGCGTTATGCCTCTGTTTCCTCTATTTATACAATGTTTTTCCTGCAAAGTTAGACAACTTGGGTTAAATTAGAACTACGAATATCAAATACGTCTCTGTATACAGGAAACACCAATGAACCTTTCTCATAACCAGAAAAATGGTCAGTATTATGAATGTATCTTATTGAAGAAAAATGAGTAGTTTATCCTTCTATAGTGGATGCTGTCAGTGACCCACCCAAGATCCTTTTCCCTTTCCCTTGCTGGCAGAGCAAGGTGTCTGTCCATCCTCCTTCCATGTGACTGAGGAGAGGGATCCATTCCCTAGTTGCAGGGCTTCTGTCGAAGCCAAGCTCCACACGCCAAGCTCCACACACTTTGCCAATGATTGGCCTTAAGGGTAGACATGTGACCTAGTCCTGCCTAATGTGACATGAGAAAAGGTCTTCTAGGGTTAACTCATTATGGATGGCAGAGTGAAAGAATGGGAAGGACATGGATCCTTGATGACAGTGGTGAGCCACTGAATCTAACTCCGAAGCATCCTTCACTTTGGACTTCTTGTTGTGCCAAATACTACAGTTTTTAATTGTTTAAGCAAAATTGAGTTAGTTGAAGGCATCATATCCGACTATACAATGTCCTTCCTGGTCTCAGTGGAGATTTGGCCCAATTAGAAAGCATAGCAGGTTGGCTGCTTTCTGGGGCCACCCAGTTCCAGACGACATGGGGAAGCTCCTTTCAGACCTGAAGGTCTCCCTGAATACTGGTTCTTCCAGGTGGTCTGAATATTCATTACTGCTCCACACAGTAGCCATGGCACAACCCCTGGCTGGAGAAATCCAGCAAAGACAAACTGAAAAACTGAATCTAATTAATGTGAAGTAGAATTTCTTAAAATAGAATACTTACTGCTGTTAACTGAACTGAGTATGTTACAGAGCATGCCTCATGTTGTGCACCAAAATCTTAACGATTTATCTTTTCAAGAATTAACGCACTGCTTTGGTATTTTACTTTTTGGAAAACAGGATAGCGTAGAATATGAGTCTGGTTGTGAGTGCAAGCGGCCAGGACTCAAATCCCACCTCTATCATTAAGAAGATGTATGATATTGAGCAATTTATAATATGTCTTGGTGTCTCAGTTTCTCTATCTGTAAAATGGGAATAATAATAGCAATTCATAGGTAATCATAGGCATGTAAACAACATCCTCAAAGGGTTGTTGTGAGGATTTAATAATATTTATTATGTAGTAGGTGCAGTGTAATTGTTAGCTGTTATCACCATGCACAGGCTGGCTTGCAAGCATTCTCTCTTTCTTCACTATCCTCCTGGGTGACAAGTAGTCTTGCATTCATTGAGCCCTAAATTAATGCTACTTGAATTTGGGCTTTCTATGCCCCTATCTGGAAAATTTTGACTATAATATGATTACCTTATTAATAATTATCTACTTCATAACAGGAGAAAATAATACCTTGAAAATAAATTATGCTATGTTCTTTTTTATAATTAATACTTGGTGATATTATCAGTAGCAATAATAGTTATTATTTTTAGTTATTACTACTAATAACATCACTAAAAAATGCTTTCAATCATTTCAGTTAGTTTTGTAACCTGGTAAATAAATCCTGGGTTACCTTAATCTGAATTTTTAAGGTTATGCAAGTGATAATTGATTTTGGTAAATGACTATAGTAAATTCCTTCACTTGAGCTCATATTGCTCAGTGACTCACTATTGTTATGGTAGCTATCATTCACCTGTACACTGTAATTTAAAATTTTCCCCTCAAAGTGTAGCCGTGACTCTGACAAATCCTTTCTCAATGGGATGCCTTTCCTAAACAGTCTAACATTTTATTTTTCTTTGCATATAATTTACTTTTCCTCTTTTGAGAAAACTGTCTCTAAATATCCTGTAAGCAAAAGATCTGGAAGGAAAATTATGGTACCTGGGTTTGCTTTCTTAGCCTTTGAACTACAGAATTCTACAGCAGAATAAATACTCTTGTTTGTTACAGACATCTTATCTGTAGAAAACAGTGCTCACGCTTTCAGATAAGGCCAATGGATGTTTTGGTGTTTAAGCCATAATTACATTGTAAAGATTAATCTCTAACTGTCTTGCATAAATTTTTTCTTTGATATAGCTGCACTTTAATTTTTACTTAAATTCTTAACCATAAACAAACTTATAAGTACTAACATTTTTGTCCCTCATAAAAATCTTTTATTTATTCATTCAAGATTTTACTGCTTAGTCTATTATCCCAGGTGTTATACTAAGCACTAGGGACATAAAAATGAAGTGAACATAGACTCTATTTTCTATACTTTCTATAATTAATAAGAATATTAGGAGAGTTAATATGCATAATCACCTCTCAACTATTAGAGAACAAGAGGATGGCATAGATAAATACCACTTAAATAACATGCAAATATTTATTTAAAGCACTAGCTTCTACAAGAAACATCTTTTCTAAATGTTAAAAGGAAAAACAAAAATGTACTCTGTTGTATTTAAATGTTCCTAAGGAAAAAGCAGGAGCCCCTTTAAGAATGATCCCAAAAGAATTTGGGAAGATCCAGGCTGGTTCCAACATTTTGCAAAAGGTAAAAATTCCATTCATGATAAAATGGCAAGACTTAACAGGTGAAATAATGGTATAATCACAGGAAAGACATATGATAACTTGTTCATGGCAGACGAAATGGGGTCATAAATGTTGCAAAAATAATAGTTTGATTTTTTTTTTAATTGAAGGGCGAGAGAGAAAATGGCAACATCTTTCATAAGACAGGGGAGAAGGCTGAGAGGCCCAGAGAGACTCCATAAATAACAAATAACGTGAGCTTATCTCTGAGAGATTTAGAGCATTAATTAACAGTCATCATCCTGGCAGCAAGAATAACTAGCTACAAGCACAGCCTTAACGCCAGAGAAGCAGGGCAACCCCAGGGCATCTGATTCTAGAGGAAGGAAGAGAGAATCAGTTGACAATGAGGATGATGATTAGTTTATCTCATAGGGCATCTGCTATGTGGCAGGCGTTGTGCTCAGGGGTACCTATCATTTCATTTACATACTCCTCTTACTGATCCTGGGAGATCATTATTACTCATGCTTTACTACTGAGAAAACCAGGAAGCAGAGAGGGCAACGAGACTTGTGCAAGGTCACTGTTGGATCTTCACCTTCAGTTGGAAACTCCTAGAGCCTCTCTCACTTGAGACATCCCTTCATTGTCTCCCTCTGAGCTTCTCCATCCCTTCTTCCTACCTCACTTATATATCTGCATCCTGTAGATATCCTTCCAGGTCTAGCCAGAGCCAGACCTTCAGGGCTCGCAACAACCCTTTCCGGGCTATAGGAGTTTATCTCTGCAGATAGATCTTCATTTCTGTTGAAGCAACAATATTCATGCAAAATAATTGCATCTCTCAAAGACGACCAGTATCATTCAGGGGCCAATCATCCAGTCTGTGGATTGAGAGCTGCTGATGAAACCTTGTCAATAATGGTACTTTGAATTCACAGGGAACCTTTCGTCTGAAAGGGCTTTGTAGTTAAGAAATGAGCGATTGCCCAGATTTTTAGCAAGTTTTATGTTGGAGTTGAGAAAATAAATTAAAGTTATGGATTTTTCATATCATATTTTATGTGCAATCTATTTACAATAATTCCTACTTTCCATCCTGTGCCTTTGTAACTATTCAAGTAAGGTTTAAGGTGTTGCAGTCATTCTTTCAGTAGAGAGTTTAGCAACACAGTTTTACACATTTTAAGTTCCTATAAATTAATAAAAATGATAATAACTAATGTTTGTCTAGCACTTTTCAATTTATAGTTCTCTGTCCCAGGCAGATAAGAATATTGTTTCATTTTTCAGATGGAAAATTGAAGGTGGAAGAGTTCAACCAGCTACTGAGAGTCAAGCCAGCCCTTCCAACTGCCGTCATCAGATCGCCCTGCCTCCCTCTGCCCTCAGGTCCCAGGGGGACGTTTACTTCTTAGATTGTGAGTTGGCTTCTCAAGTCAGGGATTGACTGAACACCCGTCTATTGATTGCCTGGCAATTAAACTGTTTTTTTAATAACTACATAAATGAATAGAAAAGCATTTTTACTTAAATTATTTCCATTTAGCTCATTTCCATATTTCATATCACAAGCACTTTCCTGTTGTAAGTAGAGGCCAACCTGCATAGAAAGAAAATGAGCTCCAGAGAGGTTAAGTGCCTAGAGCCTTGCAAGTAATTTAGTAGCAGAACGAGAAATACTGAGCTCCAGTTCTGTCTCATCTGAGTCGACCTCTGCCTTTCTTGGTGTAAAATGCCAGTCCCCTTCCAGCCTGCTCTGTTCTTTAGTGCATGCGCTCTCCTGGCCATAGAGAACCAGGAAGTGTTTTCTCTCTAGTATGTTTAGCCAAAACACGTTTAACAGATGAGCACAACATATACTGTATTAAAAAGATAGTATTTGTTGTTGAACATCTCCCATTTGGATCTCAACTTCTCAGTCTAACTGGATGTCATCTCAGTAAGGCTTGTTAATGATAAAGTGTCAGGCAAACAACTCCATGTTAAACATTACTTACACTCAAAAAAAATTGACTTGGAGAAAAGAACTAAGTATAGATTTTAAAGACAAATGTGAACAATTTCACGTGATTGCATATAGATAGTGGCAACATACATTTAAGTGTAAGACATTATTTGGCTCTGTATAAAAAAAAAGAAAAATAGGGTAATAAATATTCCTCATTTTTCAAAAATACCCAGATCTAAGAGACATGAAGCCTCACATGTTAGAAACAATAGGAAAGAATGTATCTTTCTCATAAGAAGGTAGTAAATTCTTATTTTAATGGAATATGTAGAGATCAAGATAACCCAAATTAATTTTCTGAAAAAGAGAAGGTGCTTTGGATGTATACCCAGTAGTGGGATTTCTGGATACTATGATGGTTCTATTTTTAATCTTTTGAGGCCCCTCCATACTGTTTCCCATAATGGCTGTACTAAACTATATTCCCACCAATAGTGTATACGGGATCCGTTTTCTCCACATCCTTGCCAACACTCTTTATCTCTCGTATTTTTGATAATAGCTATTCTAACAGTGTGATGTGATATGTCATTAGGTATCTGCACTCCATGTTCATTGCAGCATTATTCACAATGGCCAAAATATGAAATCAAAAAGTGTCCATCAACAGATGAATGAATAAAGAAAATGTGATGTATATACACCATGGACTACTATTCAGCCTTAAAAAAGAAAGAAATCCTCTCATTGCAACAACATGGATGAACCTGGAAGACATTATTATGTTCAGTGAAATAAGCCAGGCATATAAAAACAAACACTGCATGATCTCACTTACATGTAGAATCTAGAAAAGTTGAACTCACAGAAGTAAAGAGTAGAATAATAGTTACCTGGGGTTCTAGAGTGGTGGCAGTGGTTGAAATTAGGGAGAAGTTGGTCAAAGTATATAAAATTTCAGGTAGACAGGAAGAATAAGTTCAAGAAAGCTATTGTACAACATGATGACTGTAGTTAAAAACAATGTATTGCATGTTTGAAAATTGCTAGAAGAGTAGATGTAAGTGTTCTTGCCACAAAAAAATGATAAGTATGTGAGGCAATGCTGATGTTACTAAGCCTGATTTAGTCATTTCCTGGGTATACAATTTCAAAACATCATGTTGCACACCATAAACATAAACAATTTAAAGTAATAATAAAATGATGTAAAAGAGAAGTTGGCAACTTATCCTAAAATTGCATTTGAAATAGCACTTTACTTAAATAATGATAAACTATAATAAATTTCATGTTCTTTTTTCCTTTTATTGGTGAATTAGAATTTATAAATAGAATTAAAATGATATAAATCTCCCATGCTCATTGATTGCTTTTGTGCCAGTCACTTTCATTTTCATCTTCCTGACATTTCTGTTACAAACAGTGTCCTATAAAAATGGGATTTTACTTTTTCATCAAAAGAAGGCAATTTTATTTTCTACCTCGGAGAGAATCCAATGCATAATAGAGCCAGCATAATTATATATGTACTATTATAACTTCAATATCATAATATTTTGATTTTGCTTTACATCACATACTTTCCCAGCTGGTGGGCAGCTTCTGTTTTAGCTTCGTGGATTATATTAGTAACGGGGAAGGAGATACCATACACATTGTGAAACTAATGAGACCAACATTCTGGTGTCATTTGAGGATACAATAATACATCTGTTTGATAGTCTTTGACTTGCTTTGTTATTATAACTCCTGTACTCCAGACGCAGTGGCACTTATAATTATTTATAGCATGCTGGGGTTTAGGCAGCAGCAGCAGAACGTAAGTGCAAGATGTGTAGCCAGGAAAGTAGACAGACTTAGGAAGGACTACGAGGGAGGCTGATCCCAAGAGATTAGTCAAACCAGATGATGCAAAGAGGGGGCCGCAGAGGACAAGTCCGGGGAACAGATGACATGAAACTGGGAAGGCAGCAACAGAGAGCACCTGGAGAGCCAGGTCCCTGTCCACAGGGGCAAATACGCTTTAAGGAGAGATGCAATTTCCAACCTCAGCTTTAGGAGCACGCTGGTCTCACGGGAGCTAGTTCCTCATTCCTGTGCTTCTAAAACTTAATGTGCAATATCATCTCACTCCTGTTGGAATGGCTATTATCAAAAGACAAAAAATAGCAAATGCTGGCAAGGAGGCAGAGAAAAGGGAATTCTTACACACTGCTGGTGGGAATGTAAATTTATATAGCCATTATGGAAAACAGTGTGGAGGTTTCTCAAAAAACTAGAAATAGAACTACCAGACAATCCAGCAATTTCGCTGCTGGGTATTTATCCAAAGGAAGGGAAATCAGTATATCAAAGGGGTACCTGTGCCCCCATGTTTATTCACAATAGCTAAGATATGGAATCAACCTCAGTGGCCATCAGCAGATGACTAGTAAAGAAAACGTGGTACATATACACAATGGAATACTATTCAGCTACAAAAAGGAATGAATCCTGTCATTCTCAGCAACATGGAGGAGCCTGGAGGACATTATGTTAAGCAAAAAAAGCCAGGCACAGAAAGATAAATACCACATGTTCTCACTTACATGTGGGAGCTAAAAAAAAATTTCAGCTCATGGAAGTAGAGAATAGAATTATGGATGTTAAAGGCTGGGAAGGGTACGTGGGAGGCGAGATGGGGGAAGGGTGGTTAACGGATATAAAATCACAGCTAGATAGGTAGAATGAGTTCTGCGTTCTGCAGCTCTTTAGGTTGAATATGGTTAACTATAATTTATGGCATATTTTCAAAAAGCTAAAAAGGAGGATTTTGAATGTTTACAACTCAAGGAAATGATAAATATTTGAGGTGATGCAT
Organism: Lepilemur ruficaudatus; assembly: GCA_963574885.1. Classification (NCBI taxonomy): domain Eukaryota; kingdom Metazoa; phylum Chordata; class Mammalia; order Primates; family Lepilemuridae; genus Lepilemur; species Lepilemur ruficaudatus. The sequence goes on along the minus strand of CAUYRT010040815.1, from coordinate 15,678 downwards.
ATGCTAATTACCCTGATTTGATCATTATACATTGTATACATGCATCAAAATATCACTCTGTAGACTATGAATATGTGCAATTATTACATGTTAATTAAAAATAAAAGGAAAAAGCTTAATGTGCATATGAATCTCTCGGAGATCTTTTAAAATGCAGCTTCTGATTCAAGAGGTCTGAGGTGGGGCCTGTGATTCCCCATTTCTAACAAGCTTCTAGTGACAGCGACACTGCAGTGGAGACAGGGACCGTAAATGGCACAGCAAAGGCTGGGCCAGCCCGAGGCAGGCAGAGCAGAGATGGACAGAGCTGGCTCAAGTGAGGGGCACGGCGTGGGGGAGGAAGTGCAGTCCTAACAAAAGTAGAGTTTGCAAATTTAATGTACTTCACATGACAAAGCAAACTTTGCTGATGGCTGCTTGTTAGGGGTTGAACTGTGTCCCCCCAGAAAGATATGTCGAAATCCTAACCCCTAGTGGCTCAGAATGTGACTTTATTTGGAAACAGAGTTTACAGAGTTAATCAAGTTAAAATGAGGTCGTTAGGATGGGCTCTAATCCAGTATGACTGCTGTCCTTATAAAACAGGAACATTTGGACACAGAGACAGACGTGCACAGAGGGAGCCGATGTAAAGACACCCAGGGAGAGGATGGCCACGGGACTGGAGCAAGGCAGCTACAAGCCAGCAAATGCCAAGGAAAGCTGGAAGACACCAACCACCACCATGAGAGACAGGCGGATTCCCCTTGGGAGCCATCCAAGAGAGTACGGCCCTGCTGACACCTGATTTTGGACTTCCAGCCTCCAGAACTGTGAGACGAGAAATTTCTATTGTTTTAAGATATGTAGTCTTTGCTACTTTGTTATAGCCATCCTAGGAAATTAATATACTGCTGAATAAGAATATTGAATTGCCACTGTTTGAATAAATATTCAGCAAAGAGAAAACTTCAGACCTAGAAAGATTTATTTAGTTTCCCAAGATCTGTAACTACTTAATAGAAAGAAGGCCTGGGAACCAGTTCTCCTCGTTGCAGTCCAAACCTTCCCATGTTAGGATCTTGCTTCCCAAGAACAGGGACACACACACTAATCAATAAAACACTTCCCAAACCCGGGATCTGCAGAATCTTTTTTTTTGTAGGTTTTGTTAACAGGTGCTACAAAGGCTTCATGGTTAACTAAGTTATACAACACTCCAAATCTACAATACACATTGACCTAATTCAAGACCTAGGTAAAACCTACCCAAAAACCAAGCCATTGAAAAAACTGACAAAACCTATCAAAAAATGTGTTGAACTAGCAGTTCCCTAATTTTCACAATACTCCTTAGCAGCCTAGAGAACACCCCTTTAGGAAATACTGGCTGAGAAGGTAAAATTGATAGCAACCAAGAAAATTTACGCCAACAAAACAGCTACTTTAAAATGTAATTGTATTTTACTCTCAGTTATCCAGGAGGCTAACTGGGTTATTTGTTGTTTCCTCAAGACTGGAAAGAGGATGCCCTCCGGGATGAACTTAAAGAGTGAATTTAAAGGTCTATCATAAAATTGAAGTAAGAGATCAGTCTGAGTGACACGGACAAAATGGAATCAAGCAAAACTGACAGGGTTTGAGAAGAAGTAATGAGAACAGGGAAGTCGAATATTTAAGTCCTATGTATGTGGCTACAGTCTTTCTTCAGAAAAATCCCACTGAGCATAAAGAAAGATTTTTGACAGGTACTGTACTTTGTATCACTGGTGAGAAAAACCACTGCAAAAGTGTGTGACAGATGACACATTTTCAGCGTTATATTCCGCACCTGGTGCACATTGCAGGGGGCACCGCTGTGGACATTTGGGCAGAGACAATGGTACCCCTCAGGGGCTGCCATGCACATTGTGGATGTTGTAGATTTGTGTAATGACTAGGGCAATTTTGGCAGTAAAATTCTAGCAAAAATCTGTAGTATATTACAACAATTTGCAAACAGATAGAAGTAAAGTGTCTTGAGGAAGGAGCGTCTTTTTCTAAGCCACCAATGGCATTACACGAGTTAGCAGCAGCTTTGGGATCCTGTCTCTCTATCTGTAAAGTTCAGAACCCCATTTGAACTGGGAAAATTGTCTGATACCACCATCTGACACTTGGATGACAAAAGAAGGCAATGAGAAAAATAATGTTGCTCCATCCAGTCAACTTTCACTTTGTGCTACGCCCCCTCTTACTATGAGGAGCTAAGAATCTAACCAGCCGTGGAGAATAAGTTTCCCATTCTGGAACATTCATGAATTCTTCAAAAATGTTTATTCCAGGTCTATTACTAAGAGATGCTGTGCTAGGAAATAGAATCAGTTCCTACATGGGCTTGAGTTTTAAATGCCATTCCACATACTGAAATGTTAAAGATAAGGATTTTAAACACATCAACCATATCACTTATTCACAAGAGAAACACTAAAATACATCAGTGTATGCCAGACATTATTTTACCTGTTACATAAGGTACAAAGTAAGCACAGCCTTGCCTCCATGGAGCTTACAATCTAGTGGGGAAGGCAGACTTTAAGCTAATTGTCACACAAATAGAACTGCAATTATAAAAATCTTAGGAAGTAAGATTACACGGTGCTGTAAGAGCTTCTGAGAGAAGGTGCAATGAAGACCAGGGGGTCAGGGAAGGCTCTCCTGGAGATGCATCTTTAAGCTCAGGTGTGACGAGTGAGCGGAGGGTAGATGGCAGGTGTGGAGGATGAGGGTCCCGGGCTCTGGAGCAACAGGAGTAGACAGTGAGGCAGGAAAGGGCCTGGGTGTTCAAGAAACAGAAGAAGCCTCGGTGGCCACAGCATTTTCACTTTAGTGAAACAAAAGGGGTTAGAGGAGGCAGGTGAGTACAATTATGCAGGTCCTTCTTTAAGTTAAAGAGTTTAAATTCTTTCATGAGACCAAAAGGAAGCTCTGGAGGCTTTTCAAGCAGGGAAGAAATATCGGATTATTAAACGCCTGCCCTGGCTGCTGTGTGGGGAAAGATTGAAAGAGGCCAAGAATAGAGCAGAGGGACCAGTTAGAAAGCTATTACGGTTGTCCAGGTGGGAGGCGGTAGTTTAGCTTTGAACGGTGTCAGTGGATATGGAGAGAAGTAGACATATGTAAGGAAGAATCTATAGGAATATAATTAGATATAAAATGAGTCATTGGTGCTAATAAAGGGGCATGAGCAAAAAAAAGGAAAATTCAAAAATGTGTGTGTGTTTACCCACTGTTATAATTCTAGTGATATTTCATGCCTCTATGGCAAATAGAAGTTTACTAAGTATTTTTGCAAAGATGAAAAATATTGAGCACCTACTATGAGCCAGAGACTGTTCTAGGCACTGAAAATACAGGTGCACTTGACATAGACAAAGTTCCCACCCTCATAAAGCTGACTTCTGATGATGAAGACAATCCGTGGAGAAACAAGCCACCAAAGACATGCTAGAAGGATTGTCAGGTAAAGCATGGTAAGGAGTTGGGGGAGATCGGTCCGAGTTCTTCTGGCTTCCGCATATGTTAGGGAAGGCCCCTGTGAGGATGTAACATTTAGACAAAGACTTGAGTGAAGAAAGACAATGCAGCCTGCAAAGTCAGAGAATGGTAGGAGGTGAGGTTGGAAAGTGAGGCGGAACCAAACCCTGTGGAACCCTGTTGTCGGGGAATTTATTCTCTAGCATCCTCTATGTAGTCGCCATAGACTGAGTACCTTCGCCAAAGGTAACTAACTGATCTCTCAGGGTGGTCTAGCCCATACAGCCAATGCTCTCTTCTTCCAGGACTGGAGATGGAGGCAGCTCCACCCATGCCAGCCCTGGGGTTCTGTGCCATCCCTTACAGCAGCGGTCCCCAACCTTTCTGGTACCATTGTTTCATGGAAGACAATTTTTCTGTGGGGCTGGGGGGCTGGGAGGGGTGGCGGAGTTCTGCAGCCTGATCCGTAACAGACCAGGCTGGTTACCGGTCCGCGGCCCTGGGGTTGGGGACGGCAGCCTTACAGTTCCCTTCCACCCTACCCACAGCTTTGTAATGAATCCTCATAAATACACCCTCCTTGAATTATGCTAATATGTGCTATCTGTTTCCTGTTTTCCAGCTGATACAGTGTTCAATAAATCTTTAATAGGAACTGGTATGAAATGACAGTCCAGATATAAATTTGAATTTTAATTATTTTATGGGTAATCCACAAAGTGTATTTGCAGATGTTGATTCAAAGTGAAATATAGCAGGAACATATTAAAGCTACCCATTTTTCCTTGAGTGCTTTAGTTTTTTTCTATTTAACTTAAAACAAACGTATTTAAGATAACTCCAGATTTCACAATAAAAACTCTTCACATTTTGCATCAGTTCTTGATGGGGAATATTGAATACCAAGTCATTTTCATTTCTACTTTAAAATGCTAGGCTTTTCCTTAATTCTTATTCTGTAGGAAAGCAATTTCTCTGATAGAAACAGGCAATTCGCTGATGAAAAATTGTTCAGCCTAACTGGTAATCAAAGAAATGCATATATCAAAATAATAAAATTGGCCAAAATTGGTTTTACAATGATAATATGTGGTGATGGTGTAAGAAAATAGGGAGTCTCATTGTATGCTTGTGCTGGAATACTCTATGACAAAACATTTTTAGAAGATAATTTGACAATCAAAAGCCTTCAGTTAAACTGAACCAGCAATTTTACTCCTAAGAATTTAAGCTTAAGAAACAATCAAAATGCATACTCCCTCCAGATTACTTATATTATAATATCATTCTCTCTAAAAAAAGGGAAACAACATAATATTGGGAACAAATTAAATATATTATTGTGCGTACGTATGATAGAATCCTATGCATGCATTAGTGATGTTACTGTGGAAGAGTAGTTTCAACCCTGGCAGGGCGTTGAGATCAGCTGTGAAACAGAAAGTATCGATGCCTGGGTCTAATGAGAGTCAATTCAGTAGGCCTGGAGTAATCTCCAGGTTTCTGTATTTCAAAAAATCCACACAGGTGACTCTAGGGAGAATTGAAAATCATTAGCTACAGGACAATACATAGCAACATGAGAAAAATGTTCTGGAATAATGGTAAGAGTGGAATGCTTGTTATAATAAAGTCTTAAATACACGCCCCCAAAATAAACTATAAATATAGGCTTACACTAGAAAGTTTTTATCTGTGGATAGTAGAATCATGGATGATTTTTTTTTCTTTTTTTAATCCCTCCATGTACTTTAAAAATTTTCTATAATAAGATGTATTCTTTTTAACTAAAAAAATATTTAATAGAAAGAAATAGTACGTCTTAGTTCATTTTATATTTTATGCTTCCTAAAGACTTTCTTTCACTAGCCTCATTTCTATCTCTGTATCCAATTCTAGTTATGTGTTTTTAACTGGTTAGAGAATACTCCCAAAATTTTAGGGACATTTAAAGCCTCATTCTAAAATCTGACAATGCATCTTTTTCTTTTGAAACAAAGCAAACACTTTCATCTACATGGGATACTGTTCTTCTGCTGGTCCCTCTTCAGTAGCAGCACAAATGTGATTGAACAAGGAACACTTTAGCTTTCTTTCATTTTTCTAAAACATGGTATTCACAAGGAAATAGTCACTTCCTTAAATACACATTTTGGAGACACGATAAAGAACAAAGGAAATGCTCATATTCAAGGTTAGAAAGTATTTTACTATCATGTGATATTAACTTAAAATCTGCCTTTCCTATGAGAAGGAAAAACTACTACAGTATAAGACTCTCTATCTGTCTGTATGAATTAATTCTGTCTGAATGATGCTACCTCTCATTTTGGGTAACAGAATATTTTCCATTTTTAAGTGGAAAATATTGCCTTGTTGCTTTGCTACCCCTTTAATTGAGAATTGCTGCTACTTAAGTCTCCCTATTAGTTTTATTAACAAATTTTTATTGAAGTAATACATATATATACACATGTAAAAATCATAAATGTATAGCTTGATTAACTCCTATGATAACACATCTTTAAAATTGCCACACACATCAAGAAGTAAAACCTTCGCAGCACAACCCAAAAAAACCTTTGTTCTCTGTTTCTCCAGCCTTTTAACATGCCAAAGGTAACTACTATTCAGATTCTAATACCACAGATTAATCTTAACTGTATTTGAACTTTATGTAAGTGGAATTATACAGCATTTACTCTTTTATATCTGTCTTTTCCCCTTAACATTATGCTTATAAGATTAATATGTGTTGTTATGCATAGCAGTCACTTGTGCTTTTTAATTGCTGCATAGTATTTCATTATATAAATGTACCACAATCAATTCTACTGTTGGTGGACATTTGGGTTATCTCAAGGCTTGGGATATTATGAATTAATATTAATTTTTATACATGTTTCTAGCATTCATATTTATGCATTTCTGTTAGGCATATACCTAGAGGTTGATTTCTGAGTCAGAGGATATAAAATTGTTCAAGTTTAGTGTATGCTGCAAACAGTTTTCCAAAGTGGTTGTACAAGAAAATTATGAAAGTTTCAATTGCTCCATATTCTTGCTGACTCACCATAGTGTCAGTCTTTTAAAAATTAGTGAATCAGGAAAGTATATAGTGGTATAGCATGCTTGTTTCAATTTGCATTTCCCTAGTGATTAATGATGTTGTGTACTTTCTCATAAGTTTATTATCCATTCAGATGTTCCCTTTTGTGAATTTCCAGTTCTAGGTTTTGCCCATTTTTTCTATTGGAAAAAATGTCTATTGTTGGTCTTTTTATTTTGATTTGCAGGACTTTTTAAAATGCATTCTCTTACAAATCCTTCTTTGTTTTTATGTATTAAAAATATATTCTCCCCCTCTGTGAGTTCATCCCTTCTCTTTACGGTCTCTTTTGATGAACAAAAGCTCATAACTTTAATGTGGTCCAATTTATCCATCTTTTCCTTTTTGGATAATACTCCTTTTGTCCTACTTAAGAAAGATCATAAAGATATGGTTCTATATTATCATCTTGAAACTTTATTATCTTACCTTTCTCATTTAGACCAAGAATCCATATTGAGTTTATTATTTGTAAGGTGTGAGGTAGGGGTAAAGGCTCATTTTACTGAGAGTTATCCATTGAATCACCACCATTTATTAAAAGGAATATTTCCCCCCTGTTCTACATTGACAAAATTGTAATAAATCAAGTGCCTGTACACGCGGGGTTGTTTCTGAACTTTATTTGGTTCCATATACGTATTTGTCTATCCTAGCACCAATATCATGCTGTCCTAATTACTGCCTTTATATCTGTTCATGTTACATCCTAGATTTTAGAATCTGCTTGTCAATTTTCACTTAAAAATATCATAAAAATAGATATTGGTAGGGACCACATTGAATCTGTAGATAAGAAGGAGAATATTTATATCTTTACGATATTGTATCTTCTAATGCCTATATGTGATATATCCCTTTATTTACACCATATTTATTTTCTTTAAATAATGGTGTGTGTGTGTTTGTGTATGTGTGTAGAGGTCTTGTATATTTTTCATTAGATTTATTTTTAGGATTTGAATTTTATGCTACTATAAATGGCATTGAAATTTTTATAATTTTTTGCTGTTTATATATAGAAACAAATCATTTGTATACAAATTGTCTAGTACCACATAACTCCTATATTTACCAATTAATTCTGTTTGATATGTTAATCTGCTTAGTTTATTCATGCTAATAATCTGTAGATTCTGTTGGATTTTCATTGTATGTAAACTAGAATCTCTATGACAATGTTGAATAAAATTATTGGTAGCAGATGTCCTTATCTCATTCCCAAACTTGGGGAGTGCTTTTACTCTTTTACTATTTAGCATGGTGCTAACTATAAGCTTTTGGTAAATTGATTTTGTCTGATTAAGGAAGTTCCCTTCTATTCCTATTTTGCTAAGAGTTTTTATCATGAATGGGTGCTAAATTTCATTGAATGCTTTTAGTCCATTTATTGAAATATATCATTTTTCTCCTTTGTTCCATTAATGTGGTAAGTTATACTAACTGATTCTTATATAACTAAATCAAACTTGTTTTCTTAGCTATCTTGTATGACTTCTTTTATATATCACTTGCTTTGGTTTGCTGGTATTTTGTTCAGCCTTTTCTTTTCCTTTTCATCTATGTTCATGAATGAAATTGATTGTAATTTTTCTTTTCTATAGTATTCGTATAAGATTATGCTCTCAAAATTATGCTGGCCTCAAAAAACAAGCTGACTGTCATTTCTGCTCTCTGGAAGTGTTTGTGTAAAATTGATATTATTTTGTCCTTAAATGTTTAGAAGAATTTCTTAGCGGAGCCATCTGGGCCTGGAGTTTTCTTGGAGGATTCATTTTAAGTAAAAATTTGATTTCCTAAATTGACTTGATGGGTAAGTTTATGTCTCAACTTGACTGGGCCACAGCATGCCCAGATACTTGGGCAAACATCTTCCTCGGTGTTTCTGGGAAGACGTTTTCAGATAAGATTAACATTGAAATCTGTAGACTGAGAAAAGCAGATTGCCCTCCCTAATGTGGGTGGGCCTCATCCTATTAATTGAAGGCCTGAATGGAACAAAAAGGCTGACCCACCCAGAGTAAGAGAGAATTCTCCTGCCTGACTGCTTTCAAACTAGGACATCAGCTTTTTCCCGCCTTCAGACTTGAACTGAAACATTGGCTCTTTCTGGGTCACAAGCCTGCCTGCCTTCAGACTGGAACTACATCATTCATTAACTAACGATATTATTGGCTCTCCTGGGTCTCCAGCTTGCCAACTCACAGTGCAAGTCTTGGGGCTTGCCAGCCTCCATAATATATAGATGTGTATGTCCTATTAGTTCTGTTTCTCTGGAGAACCCGGACTAACACAATTAGAGACAGGAATATTCTGATATTCTATTTCTTCTTGCATCATTTTTTGACAAGTTCTGTTCTATCAATTTGCCCATTTTATTTGATCTTTAAACTCATTAGCAAAAAGTTAATAGTGCTCTCCTGTGTGTTTGTAACAAATACAGAATCTATAGTGATTTCTGCATCTTAAAAATGGTATTAGAAATCCTCTCTCTCTCTCTCTCTCTCTCTCTCTCTCTCTCTCTCTCTCTCTCTCTCTCTCTCCTCTCTCTCTCTCTCTTTATATCTCTTTGGTCTTGCCAGGTGTTTATCCCACCTGTTAAGCTTTTAAAGAACCAACTTTCACATTTGTTTATTTCAATGATTGTGCTTTTGCTACCATTTCATTATTTTCTTTTTGTACTTTTACATATTTACTTCCTTCTACTTTTTTGGGTTCTATTTGATATTTTTTCTTTACATTTTGAGGTAAATATTTAGATCATTGATTTTCCAGCTTTTCTTTCTTCTAATATGCACTAAAAGCTATAAACATAGCTATTAATAAGTTATATTTTCCTTTGAACATATTAATACTTTTAGCTGTATCCAAGTTTTTACATTTTATTTTTATTATACTTTAGTTGAAAATATTTTCTAATTTTATTGTGATATCCTCTTTGACCAATGGATTATATAAAAATATATTGTTAAATTTCTGGGTGTTGGTGATTTTCTATTTTTTTAGATAGATTTTCAACTTAATTTCACTATGGTCAGAGAATATGCTATTATTTCAGTACTTTGAAATTTGTAGAGACAAGTTTTATGGCCCAGTGTGATTTTAATTTAAACTTCCCTAATGAGTAATGATGTTGAGTGTGTTAGTCCATTTTGCACTGCTATAAAGGAATATCTGAAGCTGGGTAATTTATAAAGAAAAGAGGGTTTTTTGGCTCATGGTTCTGCAGGCTGTACAAGAAGCATCGTGCCAGCATCTGTTTTTGCTGAGGGCTTCAAGGTGGGAGGCGAAAGGGGAACTGGTGTGTCGCGTGGTGATAGAGAGGGCAGGGGTGGGGGGAGGGGAGGTGCCACACTGTAAACAATCAGCTATTGTGTGAACTAATAAAATGAGAACTCATTCATTACCACGGGAAGAGCACCAAGACATTTACAAGAGATCCATTCCCATGATGCAAACACCTCCCACCAGGCCCCACCTCCAACACAGGGGATCAGATTTCAACATGACATTTGGAGGAGCCAAAGATCCAAACCATATAACTGAGCATTTTTTATGTGCTTAGCTGTCATTTGTATCTTGTCTATATATTGTCTTTGATGAAATGTCCTTTCGAACCTTTTGCCCATTTTAAAACTCGAATTGTTCAACTTATTATTGAAATTTGATAGTTCTTTACATATTCTGGATACAAGTCCTTTATGAGAAATGTGAATTGCAGGTATTCCCTCTTGTTATGTAGCTGTCTTTTCTTTCTCTTAACAATGTCTTTTGAAGAACAAAAGGTCTCATTTTTAAGGAAGTTCAATATATCCATTTGTTCTTTGATGAGTTATACTTTTAGTATCATATTTAAGAAATCTTTGCCTAATCTAAGCTGATAAAGACTATTTCTGTTATTTTCTTGCTACTTTTTTTTTACTTTAATTTTTTTTTCCTGCTAATTTAAATGCCAGACATTGTTTTTGAAAGATTATAGAGAAAATTTGAGCCTCTGGATGATGTCACCTTCCTTCTAGAGAGAATGTACTTCAGCTGCTGTCAGGTAATTAGGTTAGAAGCAGATCACTTTAATCTAATTGGGGATTGAGATGACTCAAATCTTGGTTTTGGTCTTTGTGGGGGCTGGTCTATTTCTTATTTTCCCTGAGGGTTAAGTCATCATGGGGGGAAAGGGAGCATCAAAATCCTAGAATTTTGAACCAGCTCTTTTCTTATCTGTTGGGTCTTATACTTTAATTTTTGCCTCAGCAGCCCCATGAGACTGCCAAAAGCTCTGCTCAGCTTCTCTTTATTTCTGCTACTGCTTATAAACAAGCACATGGCTCAGGAGGAATGTTGAGCCAAATGTCAGGCTCTTTCTGTGCTTCCCTTCTATTCAGCATCATAGTCCCTCAAGCAGAGAGAGGAAGCTCTTGGAGCCTTCAAACATCTCTTTAATCTGACTTTTATAATTTTGTTCAATGGGAGGGTTGGTCTGACACAAGCCAGTGTGATGTAACCGGAAGCAGAACTCTTCCCCATCGATTGTTCACATTGACTATTCTAGAGTCCCAGAGATTAATGTTCCTTTAGAGCAATTAGCCTTTACGGGTAGCTAAGATATCATAAACCTATAGGTTCACATAATTGTGGGGAATGACTTTATTTCCATACAAATGCTGAGGTGAAGAACAGTGTGTTTCTCCCTCCACCATTTACCTGGTGTTTCTGAGAGAATGTGTTTTACCCGTTTAGAATGAGAGAATCTGATTACTTCACCAACTGCACCAGTTTAATGTAACAACTTTCTTCACCTAAGTAGCATCAAAAATGTAATTACTTTCTTCCTTCAGTTATTTTATGTTTATTCCCCTACTCCCATGCTCTCTGAAAAAAAAAAAAAAACCCTCAGTAAAAGGTTACTGCTGGCGAACAAATCTGGCAGGTAATATCTGGCATTCCATCCAGTACTTAATAGTGTGGTTCCCCAGGATGATCCAGGATGAAGGAATTTGTCTTCAAAGTGTCAGACGAGAGAGATAAAGTTTCCACAGTCAACATTAAATCTTTGATAGCAGCTCAAAAATAATTGAAATAAGAAATACCAGATGTGAATGCACATGCACCGGCTTTCAAAGTTGAAAGTAAAATCCTTCTAAGAATCCTGAATAGAGATGCTATAGTGCTCATCAGGGCTGCTTGGTCTGTTGGACCAAGTCTGGAGAGTTTAAAAGTAAAATGAGTGAAAATAAGTTTTATACAAAATGCAGAAATACAAAGAAAGAAAGTAGAAAAGGGGAAACTGTTAAAGGTAAAGAGTGTGTTTGGCTATAAGAAGAAATGAAAGACTTAGCTTAAGAATGAGCAGCTTGCCTAAGAGAAATGACTTAAATAAGGATTCATAAGACATGACCATTCTGAGCTTTCTAAACTAAATATCTTTATAAGACAAGTAGCAAATGGGATCGGTGTCCGTTTGCTCCACATACAGAATACAAAATCTCTGAGATTAATTGATCAAAGAAGAGAGTTACAATTATGGCTTTGCTGTTAATTCATAGAGTGACCTTGAGAAGGTCCTACCTTAAGTGACGTCACTTATTTTCTCTAGGCTCCTACACAATGGTGGATTTTTAATCACCTTTTAGGTTTCTTAAAGGTTTGCATGAGTATAACTCAACTTCAAATATTGATGTAAAGAAGTATTGGGGACCTATAACATACTTTTCTTGACATGTCTGCATTTGACAAAATTTACTGTGGTGGGATTTAGGTTGTTTTTTTTATCATAGAAACATGGATTGTGCAATATGTACTTTTCTCTCACTCATCAGTCATTTAATATATACAAATCAAACTGTAAATATGAATATGTACAATTTGCAGAGAACTTGGATCCATAAGCCTAATTGTCCATGGAAGTCATTACCTCAGACCCATATGAGCTGAGTTTTGTGAATAATTTTATCCCCTATGGAGTCATTTTTGGATGAGTGGCATATTTACCTTTCTTAGGAAGAAAACAGACTTTGTCACCAACTATTTATGAAGAAGATAAAAATTTCATAGCAGCAGCTTTCAAAGACCCAGTGTTAACTACATGCTGTACCTGATGTTGGCTTAATTCATTTTTCATTATTATATTCTAGTTTTGGAGCAAAAAGCTATACACTGAAATTATGATAACTCAAAAGCAATCTACAAAACTGATCCTAGAAACTTTCATGTTTCTTTCAGAAATGCCATGGTGGCCTATCTTATTGTTGAAGTGCTACCCCCTCACTTAAAAGACAGATGACACTAGTGTACCTGCCTGCAATTATCTTCAAATTCTATAACTACTATTTAGTGGCATTTAGAGCCTGCAGGGATCTTTGAAGACAACACAGGCCAAGCCTATCATCATACAGGTAAGGAATCAGAAACCCAACACAGGTAAGTCACCTGACCAAGGAGACACAGTCTTGTTATCATCAGAGTCCTGTTCTGGCTCCCTGTCAACTGACTTAACAAGTTTATCAAAATCCATTTGCATGTAAACCATTTACCTGGTGTTTAGAGAAAGTTACAAAACTCAAAAAAAAGTTGTCCTGAATGCTCTAGGACAACTGTGTCCATGCTCGTCTTGTCCAGTGCCTGGCACATGACAAGGGCCCCATCACTAAGACTTTCATTCCTATATTCATCATCCCTTCATTTGAATAATCCGTTTTTGAGCTCAGACTGTTGGTAAAATGCATGAGTTTGTCCACGGGAACCACTTTGTTTTGTGGACACTGCACTGGTCCTGCAAACTGCCCTCTTCCCTGACTGGCAATGGGAAGGGGCTTGGGGCTGTCCATGAAGGGTCTGAGGACGCTTGGGTGACGAGTGTGGTAAATGAGTATTTAGGAGCTAAGCTGGTAAATTGTTCAGGTGCACAAGTATGGAGATGGGCTAATTAGAGTGAAGGACTGGGAAGGGAAGAAGATGTTACCTAATGTGTATTGAGCATATTTATGTGCCCAACATTTCACCTACATAGCCCATTTAATCCTCATAACAATCAGATGAAGTTAAAAACTATTATCCCCTTCACGGTGGAGGGCTTGGAGGCTAAGCAGGTTAACTGTTTTGCCCAAGATTGCACAGCTTCCATAAACAGCAGAGGTCGGGTCAGACCTTGTCCTCCTACCTCACCGTATGCAACGCTGCATCAGGATGACTGAGGGAGCTGAGTTATGGGCGGACATGTTGTGGACTATGGTATGCCAGGTACAGAACATGTCACATGCTCTTCCCAGGGGACAGGCAGGACCAGAAAACGAAGCAAGCAGCAAGACGAATAGACCACGATGTGGCTCATAAGCCGTGGCTGAGTGCAGAGAAGTCAGGGAGTATGTGAACAGGCACATGGCCAAAGCCAGAGGCTGCGGCTCGGATTCCTGCCAGACAGAACAACTGGACTGATGGGGCTTCTTGGAGACAGCAGGCTGTTTTTTAAAAGTGCAGTCGAGTTATTCTTAGGCATGTGCGACACGGAGGGAAGCCCAGTAAACAGAAGAGAACTTGAAGGGCCCAGTGATATCATAGTTGGAAGCACTGCCCAGACCTGCAGCAGCTTTTACCACTTGGACTGAGTGTAAACAGAAGAGGTGAAGTAGGGATTTAGTTATCTTGTGCTTCCGGGTTTTTGATTAACACTGTTTGTTTTTACATTACTTCTACACTCCAAGTAAGTGCCATATAACCTTGAGGATTGGGATTGGGTCTTGTTCCTGCTCTCATGCCTTTACTTCAGTGCTTTTCTTTTCTTTTCTTTTCTTTTTATTTCAGCATATTATGGGGGTACAAATATTTAGGTTACGAGTGTTGCCTTTCATCCCCTTCCCCCCCAGAGTGAGAACTTCAAGTGTGTCCATCCCCCAGATGGTGCGCATCACACTCATTGTGTATATATATACCCATTCCCTCCTCCCGCCTCCCATCTGCCCGACGCCCGATAAATGTTATTCCTATATGTGCACTTAGGTGTTGATCAATGAAACCAATTTGCTAGTGAGTACATGTGGTGCTTGTTTATCCATTCTTGGGATACTTCACTTAGCAGAATGGGTTTCATCTCCATCCAGGATAATACAAGTGGTGCTGTATCACCATTGTTATACCACATTTTATTAATTCGCTCATGTATCGATAGGCACTTGGGTTGTTTCCACATCTTTGCAGTTGTGAATTGTGCTGCTATAGACATTCGAGTGCAGGTGTCTTTTTTATAGAATGTCTTTTGTTCTTTCGGGTAGATGCCCAGTAATGGGCTTGCTGGATCAAATGGTAGATCTACTTGTATCACTTTAAGGTATCTCCATATTGCTTTCCACAGAGGTTGCACTAGTTTGTAGTCCCACCAGCAGTGTAGGAGGGTTCCTATCTCTCCATATCCACGCCAACATGTATTGTTTTGGGACTTTTTGATAAAGGCCACTCTCACTGGAGATAAGTGATATCTCATTGTGGTTTTGATTTGTATTTCCCTGATGATTAGAGATGTTGAGCATTTTTTCATTTGTTTGTTGGCCATTATTCTGTTTTCTTTCAAAAAGTTGCTGTTCATGTCCTTTGCCCACTTTTTGATAGGGTTGTTTGATTTTTTTCTTGCTGATTTTCCTGAGTTCTAAATAGATTCTAGTTATCAGCCTGATATTGGATGTGTAGCATGCAAAAATTCTCTCCCATTCTGTAGGTTGTCTGTTTGCTTTCATGACAGCTTCTTTGGCTATGCAGAAGCTTTTTAATTTGATCAGGTCCCATTTGTTTATTTTAGTTGTTGCTGTGATTGCCTTTGGGGTCTTCTTCATGAATTCTTTGTCTAGGCCAATGTCTAGAAGAGTATTTCCAATGTTTTCCTCTAGAATTCCATAGTTTCACCCTTAGGTTTAAGTCTTTTACCAAGCGTGAGTTGATTTTTGTGAGAGGTGAGATGTGGGGATCCTGTTTCAGTCTTCTACATGTGGCTATTCAGTTTTCCCAGCACCATTTATTGAATAAGGATTCTTTTCTCCAGTGTATGTTTTTGTCTGCTTTGTCAAAGATTAGAAGGCTGTGTGAGGATG
>CAUYRT010040814.1:0-12289 GCA_963574885.1 Lepilemur ruficaudatus | reverse complement strand
GGGAGGCCGAGGCGGGTGGATCACTCAAGGTCAGGAGCTCAAAACCAGCCTGAGCAAGAGCGAGACCTCGTCTCTACTAAAAATAGAAAGAAATTAATTGGCCAACTAAAAATATATAGAAAAAATTAGCCGGGCATGGTGGCGCATGCCTGTAGTCCCAACTACTTGGGAGGCTGAGGTAGGAGGATCACTTGAGCCCAGGAGTTTGAGGTTGCTGTGAGCTAGGCTGACGTCACGGCACTCTAGCCCAGGCAACACAGTGAGACTCTGTCTCAAAAAAAAAAAAAAAAAAAAAGGAGGAAATAACGTGACCATGGAGACAGAGATTGGAGTGACATGGCCACAAGTCAGGGAATGCTGGCAACCACCAAAAGCTGGAAGAGGCAAAGAATGTATTTTCCTGGCCAGGCGAGGTGGCTCACACCTGTAATCCCAGTGCTTTGGGAGGCTGAGGCAGGAGGATCGCTTGAGATCAGCTTGGACAACAGAGAGAGACTCCAGCTCTACAAAAAATAAAAAATTAGCCAGGTGTGGTGGCGCATGCCTGTAGTCCCAGCTACTCCAGAAGCTGAGGCAGGAAGATCGCTTGAGCCCAGGAGTTCAAGGCTGCAGTGAGCTATGATTGTGCCACTGTACTCCAAACTAGGTGACACAAAGTGAGACCCTGTCTCTAAAAAAAACAAGTATTTTCTCCTAGAGCTTCCAGAGAGAGTACAGCCCTGCCAACACCTTGATTTCAGACCTCCAGCCTCCAGAACTGTGAGAGTATACATTTCTGTTATTTTAAACCACCCAGTTTGTAGTAATTTTTCACAACAGCCACATAAAATTAATACAGTACCTATAATAAAATCATAGCTTAATGAGGACTGAAATAAATGTCCATTATTTTTACTTTTCCAATATCCATTCTCTCCTTTACTGGTTTTTTTTTTTTTTTTTTTTAGACAGAGTCTCACTCTGTTGCCTGGGCTAGAGTGCCGTGGCATCAGCCTAGCTCACAGCAATTTCACACTCCTGGGCTCAAGCAATCCTCCTGCCTCAGCCTCCCAAGTAGCTGGGACTACAGGCATGCACCACCATGCCAGGCTAATTTATATATATATATATATATATATACATATATATATGTATCTATATATTTTTTTGTTGGCCAATTAATTTCTTTCTATTTTTTTAGTAGATGGGGTCTCACTCTTGCTCAGGCTGGTTTCGAACCCCTGACCTTGAGCAATCCTCCCGCCTCGGCCTCCCAGAGTGCTAGGATTACAGGCGTGAGCCCCCATGCCCGGCCTCTCTTCTACTGTTGACAGCACCCCGAGTTTCCTTTTGACCTCTACCCTCTGCCACTATGTGGGTTGGGTGGGCTGGCTCCATGAGACAGCGGTGGGGTGGGGGGTGATGCAGATCTGGCCAATTTGACTATCCATCCCTCTGGTTCGGGAAAGGACACGTGACTCAGAACAGACCAATGAGACTCAGCTTTTAGCAGACCCCAGAATTCTTGGGAAGAAGCCCTTTTTCTCCTGGACTTGAGGCTGACGGGTGTTGCTTTCCTGCGGCCGGGGTCCTCGTGTGGGGAGAGCCTGCCTGAAAGTGAAACCAGCACAGGAGAAAGTGCAGCTAGAAGGTAAAGAGAGACTGGGTCCTCCTTACATCCCATAAGCCCTGGGATCCAGCTTGCCAGAAGAGTCTCTACCCCTGGAATTTCCAGTCAGAGGTGCCAATAAACACCTTTATTTCCTTTAGCCAGTTTGAGTTACGTTTCTGCCCCTAACAACTGAAAACGTCCTGACAACTTAAAAGTACCGACCAATACAAAGGTCACCAAAAAAAAGTTTTTTTTAATATACTGGCAAAGCCAGTAAGATAATCACATGCATATCTAATGACTCGGGAATGGGAACTCTTTGCTTTCAAGAAAACCACAATTATAGATTGAGAAAAGGTCTTAGGGCTGGGCACAGTGGCTCACGCCTGTAATCCTAGCACTCTGGGAGGCCGAGGCAAAAGGATTGTTGGAGCTTAGGAATTCAAGACCAGCCTGAGCAAGAGTGAGACCCCGTCTCTACTAAAGAAATACAAAGAAATTAGCTGGATGACTAAAAATATATAGAAAACATTAGCTGGGCATGGTGGCACATGCCTGTAGTTCCAGCTACTCGGGAGGCTGAGGCAGGAGGATTGCTCAAGCCCAGGAGTTTGAGGTTGCTGTGAGCTAGGCTGATGCCACGGTACTGTAGCTTGGGCAGCAGAGCAAGACTTGGTCTCAAAAAAAAAAAAAAGAAAAAGAAAAGGTCTTAGTGATCATCTAGTCCACAGCCCACATTTTTACCGTGGAGGATGCTAGAGAACTCAGAGAGGTACCCAGAGTTGTGGCAATTCCACAGCTGAGTTGGGACAAGAACTCAGGTCTCCTGAAAACCTGATCAGTAGAAAGCTCAATTTTGAGACATTTGCTATACCATTTAAACATACTTGGCCAATAGAGTCACACAGTTACAAGAAGATTGTAACAGATTGCCCTATAAAAGAATAAGCACAACAGTAATTTGTATCAAGTGCCACTGTTTAATAGTTATGCTGACCTGCAAGCTAGGTCACCAGCCACTGCTGATTTTCTCACAGTTACTGGGAAGCAAAAGGCGGCAGTGGCCATCTCTGCAGGCATTATAGTTATGGTTGTGTCAACATGCAAGGCCTAGCAAGACTCTTTGCTTAATTAAAGTCATGCTTCTATAAGGGCTTGAAAGAGGAGGGTTTTGTTATGAAAACTGCTGTTCTAGTGCTGGCATCCAGAGGATTGCAGCATTCTGAGGTTTCCCTACAGCCAGCTGTATTGAATGACATCTGTTCCACAGATATTCTCTGTGGTCCAGGTATAGTTCTAAGTGGAGGGAAAACAGGAGTGAATAAAACAGAACGTCTCTACTCTCATAGAGTTCACATTTCATAAATAGGTAGTTTCAGAAGGTGAGAGGTCTATGGAGAAGAATGGAGGGAGTGAGGGGAATGGGAAGACTGTGTGCCTGTTATAGAGCGTGGTCGGGAAAGGCCTCGCTGCAAAGAAGGACAATCGAACAAAGGCTTGAAGGACAGGAGGAGAAAACTGTGTGGACACTGGGAGAGCAAGTTCCAGGCAGAGCAAATCCAAGTGCAAAGGTCTGCAGGCAGGAGCACCCTTGAAGTATGTGAGAAGAACAAGGAGGCCAGTGTGGCTGGAGCAGGGTGAATGAGGGAGAGAACAGGAGACGAGGATGGAGGGGTTGAGGGAGATCAGGTCATTCCAGGACATCATAAGGAGCTTTGCTTTTATTCAAAATGAGACGGGAAACTGTTGGTGGGTTTTGGTGAATGACATACTCTGCATGACTCCATGTTTTTTACAGGATCATTCTGGCTGCTGTTTGGGACAAGGTAGAAGCAGATTCCAGCTAGGAAGCTATTTCAATAATCCAAACAAGACATGGTGGGGACCTGGTTCAGGATGTTGGAGGTAGAAGCAGTGAGAAATGGTTAGACTCTGGGTACCTTTTGAAGGTAGAACTGATAGGATTTCCTGATCTACTGTCATCAGGGTGTGAGAGAAAGAGATGAGTCAGGATGACTCCAGGGTATTTGGCCTGAGCAACTGGAAGGACAGAATTGCCATTGACTGAGATGGGGTAGGATGCAGGAAGGACAGGTGTGGCAGGGGGTGGGGGAAACAGAAGTTCAATTTCGAGCATGTTAAGTTGGAGATGCCAGTGAGATATCCAAGTAGAGATGCCAAGAGGGTGACTGGATACACAAGACTAGAGTCCCTCTGGAGTAGAGACATGCATTTGGTATTTTGGGGTGATTAGATGGGATTACGGCCATGAGGCTGGTTGAGATCATGAAGGACATGAGGGTAGGTAGGGAGGAGGTGGAGATCAAGGGCTGAGACTGGGGTATCCAACTTTCAGATGTCAAGTCAATGAGAAGGAGCCTGCAAAGGAGACTTAATAGAGCCCAGTGAAATAGGAGGAGAACAAGAGAGCACAGCGTCCTGGGAGCGTGCCTTGTGTGCATGCACATCATTCACAAGGAGAAGGAATGTTCAGCGAGTGATGCTTGTGTTCTAGAAGGGCTGAGGTTAGGGTGGATTCTGTTTGAGCAGGAAGCAACTTGTACTCTCGTATCAAAGGGTGTAGAGACAACTCAGGTTATTTTTAAGTCGGTCTGAGCACAGGCCTGGGAAGATGATCATTTTGGCTAATGAGCCCCTGCTCACTGTAGACAAGTGTGCCTGAAATGTGCTTCCTTCAGCTCCATCTTTCAAAGCCTCTGCTCCGGCTTCTCCTGGGAATGATGCCAGCCCAAGATGGCTGTACGATTTCTCCTGCCAGGACTGTGTCATGGAGCAGAGAGCTGGCACTGGCGGCTCCCCAGAGGGGGAGGGGAGGGTTGAAACTATCAAGGCAAGAGGTGAGGGCTGGGTGGAACCCACAGGAACGCCTAGTAGTCGACCTGCTGATATTTCTTCTCTGGGTCTCTTCTTGACTCAACAGCTTAGGTAGGCAATGCTCTTTCTGTGCTGACTTTAATGTCTGTCCTGGGAGTTTTCTAGAAAATGGCAGCTGGTGCTGACTTTGGCATTTCCTGGAACTAACACAGCACTTGGGTTTAGTTTAGTCCAATAAATTAATAAGGTACCATTATGCCTCCATTCCCATGTAAAAACCCTTCCTGCCCTTCAGCCAAACAGCTTCTTCCCCTCTTGTCTCTGCCACCCACCAATCTACCAGTCAGTCCTCTGTACTCATCAAAGACCTTGGCTCCTGGTTCAGCATCTTCCTCTTCTTCCCATATCTCCCTCTCATCCTTGGTGATTTCAGTGCTAATATGAATGAACTATCCAATGTCCTAACCTCACAATACCTTGAGATCCTCAACTTCAAGGATATTCACCTCCCCTACAAGCTACTCAAATCATGGTCACACTTTGGAATTTCTCACCATTCAGATTTGCTCCAATTTGGAAAACATAAAACTCTAACACCCTTTCTGACTACAGTTTTGGTCCTCCTAAGACCTCGTTCTTTTCTTCCCTATATACCTGCTCCTTGCCTTCTTCCTACAGTATATTTCCTTCTAATCTATCCGCCAAAGACTTGTTTCTCTTTCTGCATTATTCAGTGCAAACTCATGGCCTGTCACCTCATCCCCTCACTAGCCAATACCCTTGTCCATTTGCCCCCAGCTATATCCACATTGCAACACTCTACTCTGGATTAATTCCTCTACTTTTCTGCTCCAGTTCCCCGCCCCCCCCCCACCGCCCTGCAAAATCACACCAAGCCATTGGGGGAATTAAACTGATGCCCCTATAAATTCACTTTCTAGCCTTCCACATGCCCCTTGCTGTGTCTGCAGTCCCTCTCAGCAAGCCTTCATCAATATTCCAGAGGAAAATAAGGGCAATCAGAAAGGAACAGCCTTAACTTTAAGCAGAAAAAAACACCTTCACTTCAGTCTTCCTGTGCCCACTGTGACGACCTTATCTATATTTCTACCCATGCCTCTTTCCTCCTATCCAAAGCTAAACTTTCTGCATGTTCCCAGCCTTACAAGCACCTATCGCTTTCCATCTTCTCAGAAATCCTACTCCACCAATTATCTCCTCTCCCTTCTATTTTCAAGCTCTCCCTCCCTTCTAGTTCTTTCCTTCAAGCTTATAACTAAGTTCAAGATTTCCAACATAAGGAAAAAAGCCTGTAAAACCCACCCCATCCCACCCCCACTCCCGGCTGCCATATGACCTCCCTTTCACTTCAGGTTTCTTAAAGGAGTGACCTATGAGATTGGGTTATCTCATTCCTCTCCTTCTAGTTAATCATAATCTGGTTTTTGTCCTTGTAATTCCTTGAAAATGGCTAAAACTATTCTGGCAAAGATAAGCACTGGCTTCCAGGTTGCTAAGTCTAACAACTTTTCAGTTCTCATCTTAGGTGACTTCTCTGTCGAATTTGACAGCTCTGGCCACAAGGGACAAGAGTGGGGAAATGGAGGCATACCATTGTAAGGTGCATATATATATAAAATATATATACACACATACATACACATTCATACACAGAAGGTACTATACAAGAAGTGGTATATTATTTGAAGGTATACTGTGACTGTGATGAGTTAAAGCTATACATTTAAACATTAAAAGAGCCACTAAAATCAAATCAAAGAAGAAGTATAGCTAATAAGCCAATAGTGAAGACAAAACGGAATCACAAAAATTAGTCAAGAAGAAGGCAGGGGCCGGGTGAGGTGGCTCACACCTGTAATTTTAGCACTCTGGGAGGCCGAGGGTGGACGATCGCTTGAGGTCAGGAGTTCAAGACCAGCCTGAGCAAGAGTGAGATCCTGTCTCTACGAAAAATAGAAAAAATTAGCCGGGCATGGTGGTGTGCACCTGTAGTCTCACCTACTCAGGAGGCTGAAGCAGGAGGATCGCTTGAGCCCAGGAGTTTGAGGTTGCTGTGAGCTAGGCTGACACCACTGCACTCTAGCCTAGGCAACAGTGTGAGACTCTGTCTTAAAAAAATAAAACAAAACAAACAAACAAAAAAGCAAATATAAAACTGGATAAAATTGCCAAAAAGAAACATTTCAGGGATCTGGAAATAAACAAAAGGCAGACCAAATAATGAAAAGTGTTTGTTTATTCTTAAAAAATTGCTAGAGGTTTAGGTATGAAGTACTAAAAATATTGGGTTTCTCAACACTAGTCCTTACATTTTGAGCTGAATAATTCTGTATTGTGGGGGCTGTTGGGGCATTGTAGAATGTCTAGCATCTCTGGCTTCTACCCACTAGATGCCAGTAGCATTCCCCCTGTTGCAACCACCATAAATGTCTCCAAACTTTTCCAAATGTCCCCGGGGGGCAAAATCAGGAAGGAAAACAATTATAAATCTATATGCACCTAGCAAAGAGCCCCAAAACACATAAAGCAAAAACTGACAATAGTGAATGTAGAAATAAACAATTTGGTTCAACAAATGTAGTTGGTGTCTTGATACTCTTCTCTTGGAGTATCAATTGACAAAAACAACGAGACAGAAAATCAGTAGTTATACAAAGGACTTGAACAGAAACTATCAGCGAACTGCATCTAACCAACATATAGAAAACATATCACAGGGCCGGGTGCAGTGGCTCACGCCTGTAATCCTAGCACTCTGGGAGACCGAGGCGGGTGGATTGCTCAAGGTCAGGAGTTCGAGGCCAGCCTGAGCGAGAGCGAGACCCCATCTCTACTAATAATAGAAAGAAATTAATTGGCCAACTAAATACATAAAGAAAAAAATTAGCCGGGCATGGTGGCACATGCCTGTAGTCCCAGCTATTCGGGAGGCTGAGGCAGGAGGATTGCCTGAGCCGAGGGGTTTGAGGTTGCTGTGAGCTAGGCTAACGCCACGGCACTCTAGCCCGGGCAACAAAGTGAGACTCTGTCTCAAAAAAAAAAAAAAAAAAGAAAAAAAAGAAAACATATCACGGAGCAACAGCAGAATACATATATTTTTTTTTGTCAAACATATATGGACCACTCTACATGATAGACATGTGCTAGGGCATAAAACAAGTTTCAATACATTTAAAAGGATTAAAATCAAAGTATGTTCTCTAGCCACAATGAAATTAAATTGGAAGTCAACAAGAAATTTGGGAAATCCCAAATGTTTAACTTGGAAATTAAACAACATACTTCTAAATAGCCATGGGTCAAAGAAGAAAGCACACAGGAAATTAGAAAATATCTTGAACTGGATGAAAATAAAACAGCTAACAGTGCTTATACGAAAATTTGTAGCATTAAATATTTAATATTAGGAGAAAAGAAAGGTCTTGATTCAGTGGTCTAAACTCCTTCTTAAGAAATTAGATTGGTATAGACTAGGGGAATAGAAAAAAAAAAGAAATTAGGAAAAGAAGATCAAATTAAACCCAAGGAAATTAGAAGGAAGAAAATAGACTACAAATCAGAAATTAATGGACCAGAACACAAAACAAAGCAAAATAGAGAGAAAAATCAATGAAACCAAAAGCCAGTTCTTTGAAAAGATCAATAAAATTGATAAACCCCTAGCTAGACTGATAAGGAAAAACAGAGAAAATATAAATTACCAAGAGCAGGAATGAAAGAGAAGACATCACTGATCTTATAGACAAGGCAAGGATGCCTGGTCCCACCACTTCCATTTAACTTTTTACTAGGTGTCCTAGCCAGTATAATACAGCAAGAAAAAAGAAATAAAGGGCATACATATTAGAAAGAAAGAAACAAAACTACTTCTAAGGTGTGATCATCTATATAAAAAAACTTAACATCACAGGATATAAAATATACAAAAATAAATTGTATTTCTGTATTAGCAGAAAAGAAGTAGAAACTGAAACAGAAAAAGTACAATTTAAAATAGCATCAAGAAATAGGAAATATGTAGGGATAAGCTAACAAAATATGTACAAAATCAGTATATCGAAAATTACAAAATACTTACAAGAGAAATTAAAGAAAATTCAAATACATGGGGAGAGATATACTATGGTTATGGATCAAGACTCGATAATGTTAACACATCAACTCTTCCTAAATCAATCTATAGAGTCAATGTAATCCCATTCAATGCCCCATCAGGCTTTCTTTTTTGTTTTGTTTTTTTGGTAAGAATAAGCTGGTTCTAAAATTCAAATAGAAATGCAAAGGGCCTATAATAACCTTAACAATTTTGCAAAAGATCAAAGTGATTTCAAAATTTACTATAAAGTTTACAGTAATCAAGACAGTATGGTATTTCTGTAAGAACAGAGATATGGATCAATGAAACAGAATAGAGGGCCCAGAAATAGACCCACCTCATGGCCAATTGATTTTGACAAATGTGCCAAGGTTATTTAATGGAGAAAGGGTAGTCTTTTCAACAACTGAATATTCATACGCAAAAATATGAAGCTCAACCCTTACGCTTCATATAATAAACAAAGGTTAACTCAAAGTGAATCATAGACTTAAATATCAGAGCTAAAACTATAAAATTTCTAGAAGAAAACATAAGCAAAAATATTTGTGATCTTGGGTTAGGGAAAGATTTCTGAGATCTTTGGAAAAGCATGGACCACAGAAGAAAAAACTGATAAACTGAACTTCTGCAAAATTGAAAAATATTGCTCTTCAAATGACACTACTTAAAAACTGAAAAGGAAAGCCATAGACTGGGAGAAAATATTTGTAAAACATATATATCATAATATTTTTAAAAACCATATGCACATATACAAACCAATATAAATACAAATAACTTGGCTTAAAAAATGGACAAAAAAAATTAAACAGACATTTCACCAAAGAAGATATTTGTCAATGCTAATGAACATATGGAAAGATGCTCCATATCATTAAACATTAAGGAAATGCAAACTTATGCCAAAATAAGATGATATATAAATTCACTAGAATAGCTAAACTTAAAAAGACTTCAAATATCAAGTGTTGGCAGGGCTGTGGGGAACTGGAGTTGTCATACACTGCTGCCAAATGGTACAGTCACTTGGGAAAATGGGAGTTTCTTATAAAGTTAAACATATACTTACCATATGATCCAGCAATCTCACTCCTAGATTTGTCAAAAAAGAACAAAAACAAATGTCCACACAAACACTTTTACGCAACTGTTCATAGCAGCTTTATTCATAGAAACCACAAACTGTAAACAAAGCAACTGTCCATTGGGCAGTGAATGAATAAGCAAATTGCAGTATCTTGCAATGGAATACAACTCAGCAATGAAAAGGAAGGAATACACTCGACAGCACAGATAACTCCCAAAATCATTACCCTAGATTAAAAAAGCCCAACACAGAAGGGTCTGTACTATATGTAAGATATCATTTTTACAAAATTCTAGGAAAGCAAATATAGTGTTAAAAAGCAGAGCAATGGTTGCTAAAAGCTGGAGGTTAGGAAGGGGACTGAAAACAAAAGACCACGAGGGAAACTTCTGGGTGATGGAAATGCTCTATATTTTGATTGTGGTGCTGTTTACTTAGCTGTACATGTTTATCAAAACTTACTGAATTTTACACTTAAAATTGGTGAAATTTGTTATATGTAAATTATACCTCGATAAGCTAAGGAAAAGAGCGGGGAGGGGCCTGGGGAGATATTGGTCAAAGGATACAAAATTTTAGTTAAGAGGAATAAATTCAAGAGATCTATGATACAACATGGGGACTTACAGTTAATAACGACTTATGTTCTTGAAAATTGTTAAGAGAATAGATTTTAAGTGTTCTTGCCACAAAAAACAGTAAGTATGTGAGATGATGCATATGTTCATTGGCTTGATTAGTCATTGCACAATGGATCCATATTTTAAATCATCATATTGTAGATAATATATATAATTTTTACATGTCAAAATATCTCAAATACTATAAATAAAAATAATGTATACACTGAAGACAGATCTTTTACCATTTAATTCCTTCTTTAAAAGAAATGAATCAATAAATTACTCAATTGTTTTGTTGGGAGAAAGCCTGTCTACTGGAAGAAAGAGGCTGTGGAAATTGTCACGAGTTTAAAAAAAAAAAATGGTATTCCTTCACCTAAGATATTCTAAGGGTCCCTTCCACCAAAGAGGCCACAGTCTACAGGATAAAATAGAAAGGCAAACCACAATTACAATTTGGTGTGATATGAACAGTGATAAAAAGGTATATGGGTGCTGTAATATTGAAAATAAGATGAAGAACTCTGCAGACACAGAGATGGAATCATTAGGCCAGGCGCAGTGGCTCACGCCTGTAATCCTAGCACTCTGGGAGGCTGAGGCGGGTGGATAGCTCAAGGTCAGGAGTTTGAAACCAGCCTGAGCAAGAGTGAGACCCTGTCTCTACTAAAAATAGAAAGAAATTAATTGGACAACTAGAAATATAGAGAAAAAATTAGCCGGGCATGGTGGTGCATGCCTGTAGTCCCAGCTACTAGGGAGGCTGAGGATTGCTTGAGCCTAGGAGTTTGAGGTTGCTGTGAGCGAGGCTGACGCCACGGCACTCTAGCCCAGGCAACAGAATGAGACTCTGTCTCAAAAAAAAAAAAGAAAAAACAAAAAACAAAAACAGAGATGGAATCATCATCAGGGAAGCCTTTAGAGAGGACATGAAACCTGATCAATGGAGGTAAATATTCCCAAAGAACCCAGAGGGGGCTGTGTTGAGCAGGGGGTATAAGAAGGGGCATTGGCATAATATAATTTGTCATCCATTTGAAATAACCTAGGAAATTAATTGCAAGAACATGCACCTGCTTCCACTCTTTGGCTTCCCAGCAGAATCTTTCTTCTGTAATTCAATATTCCTCTAAAATAATACCTTCCCTCAGACAATACTGGGTTACACCCAGGCCAACTGAGCTGTGACTTTCAGCAGCAAATTGTCCTGGGGAAAGAAATCTGTTTAGAGGTGGATATCTAGAAAATGTGGCACTCAAAAGTTTTTTAAAAACCCTCCTATGTATTTCCTAGAGGTACAAAAAAGAAACCCCTACCCTACCTACTCAGTCAAATCAAGCAGAAACAAAAGAAGTGAAAAGTACCTCAATAATACAGTGGAAAGTTGCCTCAGTCACTGCAGGAACAGGGAAATTATATGCAAACACAATGGCTTTCCATTCTGCACACCAGGAAGTGGCACAGGGACAGCCCCTCACCTAGGATTGTTGATTTCAGCTCATATGGAGCCAATACCAACCTACTGAAGAGCAGTCCTAGATGTCTACCTGGACTTGGTTACTAGCTCCAAGAGGGAAACAGGCAATACCAGCATAAAACCTCAGCCCAACAATTCTGGATGCTTTTTTCTCCTTTCAGTCCTGTCACATGTACAACTGTCATCAGACACAATGATTTTCCAGGCTAAAAGTAATGCAATACTCTCTCCCTCCTCCCATTGAGAACGACTGCCCTGATGCACATGAATGCAATAGGAAACTGAACGCTGAGCAAACAGTTAAGTGAGATAAAGTGCTAACTGGAAAAGCCCTCACACACAGAACTCAGCAAATATCAAATATGAGCCTCTTAGATCTCACTTCCAGTCTCCTAAATGTGTGGTCCCCAACCCCCAGGCCATGGACTGGTACCGGTCCACAGCCTGTTAGGAACCGGGCTGCACAGCAGGAGGTGAGCAGCCAGCAAGCAAGTGAAGCTTCATCTGTATTTACAGCCTCCCCATAGCTGGCATCACCGCATAAGCTCCGCCTCCT
>CAUYRT010040813.1:0-25438 GCA_963574885.1 Lepilemur ruficaudatus | reverse complement strand
GACTGACCAATCAGGAAGCATTTGAGAAGTTACAGCTTGCAGTTCTCAATTAGGTCCAGTATGTAAATGAGGCATCCAAAAGCATCCAATCAGGGGATAGCAAATGCAAAGCCACGTCATTGGCTGCAAAGCGAAACTTATTCCTGGGAAACAGAAACTTAACTTCAGCTAAGAAGGGGAGGGGGTAAGGCTCAGGCAAATATGGCCGAGCCTCATGGCTCCTGACATTGAACCAATGAAGGGGATGGGATTGAGCTCAAACCAATCAGGCTCAGCCTGTGAGTTAAGGTTAATTCTTCAATCTACAGGGATGTCGCTCTGTGAGGATTAGGGAATGAACTGCAGGTCTGCTCTCTCGCTAGGGTCAGGTAGCACCAGGCTCTTAATTTTTTATATTCCCTTTTGGGCATGTGAAGATACTATATCTGCATTCTACTTGTTTCCTCAGGACGCTGTGTTTTTAAGGGAAGGTGAGTTCTAATACATTACCTGTCAGGTAGACTAATCCCTTTGCCAAAGCAGGCCTCCCCCAAGTGAGGAGAATGCCTTATCTGAGCTGAAGAGTTGGGGCAAACATCAGGGCAGCCAGGCTGAGAGGCAGTTCTTACTGAGGTCTTTTTAAGCACATCACCTCTATGGAAAGTTATCCTTGTCACTTAAGGGACACAGATACCACTTTATTATTTTAGTAATTAAGGCAAGTACTTGTTTTTTTTTTTTAAAGAAAATATTTGTTTTTAAAGCTTTTTTAAGTTTTTAAGGAAAATATTTGCAGCTTCTTTGGAAGGGTGTTTTGTTATAGGTAATGCTCTGTATAGTTAAAAGGATAAAAAATTTGTGTCATTGGATCTTTAAGGCAATTGAAAAACAGTAAACTATGCCTGTTATAGTGTTTTTGACTTCAATTATAGTTAATGCAAAAAAAAAAATCCCTTCAAAAAAGAAAGTTGGTAATGGAAACATATGTTTTGAAAAGATCTGTAGGTATCTCTTAGAAGCATCATTTACAAAGCTATTTTTAGAATGATAGATCTTAGTGGTAGAATGTCACTTTTCATTACTTAAAATTCAGAGAAAGATCATTTTATGACTATGGTAACTGATATTTAATGCTTTATAAGATACCAAATAATAGCTAGTATTTTGTGGGTATTTTTAAATAATTTCAGATATATTAATTCATTTAATCCTTATTATAACTCTCTAATGAGTTTCTTCAATTTCCAAATGAGGAAAATAGGGTTTGGGGAAGTCACACTGCTAGTAACAAGATCCAGACTATCACCGTCTGGTCCAAAGCATTGCTTTTATCCACAATGCTAGTCCATTTTTTCCCGTTCCTAGTGTCTTTCCAGAAGTATCCCAAAGACTTTCTCCGCTCAACAATCCCCAGCTCAATAATTAATGCTCCTGATTATCTTCTCATATTTTCTCCCTTTATCTCATAATCTGATTTTCCTACTTGTTAATAAGGGCCAGCACTTGCATGGCATTGGATGGTTTACCAAGCATGTTCATATAATATTTTAATTATGAAGTGAATGTCATTGATATCCCCATTTTGCAGAAAGGAAACTGAGGTTCAGAGAGGTAAACTTTCCTGTCCAAGATCCTTCAGCTACGAGGCAGTAGAGACAAGACTATACACAAGTCTTTTATTTTTATCTATTATGATAATACTGATACTCCAGCATCAGAACATATGCTTCAACAGAGAAAAGAACTGTCCTCTGGACTATTGTGGTTGAAAAGTATGGAGTAGAGCAAATGTCACGGAAATTTGAAATCAAGAGAAGAAGGCACCACTGGAAGGTGGTTCATGTCATCCCATGGGTTTTTTTTACTCTTCTTATGGGAGCCCTGGGCTGCCTTTAGGCACCCTCAGGAGCCAGGAGGAAAGGATGGTGTGGAGAAACTTCAAGCTTTCCCATCAACCTGTGGAGATCCACATTCATCTCTTTTGGACATTGAACTTTCACTGAATATTATTTTAGATACAGTAGTATCCAGCTTAAAAGGCAATGCTAAAACAAACAAGCACAAAAATAACAAACAAACAAAAAAAACCAATGAAAACATTCCTGTTCCCTTCCAAACCTCAGACAAGGTAAATAATTTTCCCAAAATCACACAGCTCATAGCAGCATAGAATCAGCAAGGCCATAACCCAGTTCTCCCAAGTCCCATCCCAGGGCTCTTTCTACCACATCATGATAAATGCTACCTTCCCGAAGAAAAAAGTCATTTAAAAGCCCATTACAGAAATGACAAACTGGGAGCCAGGAACAAAATCTTAAGAAAAAAGTAGGCCAAGTGCTGTATTGAGGTCTGAGAAGGCCATTTTAGCCTACTCAGGCACAATTCAATTTTTCATTTTGGCATGATTTGAGCTTTCTTCTTTCTCATGTCCAGGTACAACTCTTTTTCAGGAAACTCACCATGGACAATTATCTACTTGGGGAAATAAATGAGACTCTTTTTTAATGGTGCTTCTCGCCCTGCTATGCAGAAAGATAAATCAGAATTTGTCCCAAAAACAACTTACCAAAGACATGAAAAATATACTTTAACAGTCACACATAGCCCTGGGTAAAAATTAAATTAAATGTACACATGTTAAGCATAAAAAACACAAATGATCAAGATTGTAATAAAAATATAATGCAATAAAATACTTAATTTACTAGAATACTTGGGTAATGAAATGGGCATATGAATGTAATTTTCAAGTGAACTGAAACAACCAAAAAGTGATTATTTCAGCCCTCACAAAATTTTATTAATGTAATTTTCCTCATTCTTAAGAATAACTATAATGCTCTTAATGTAGATTATTTGATAATTTAGAATATTACAGTGCTTTTGAATTATTCTGAATATGAATTCTCATTGAGTTCTATAAGGTAAAGGAAATTGGACTTAATGAAGCTTATTCCAAAAGGCTTTTTTATTTTAAAAATTCCTAAAATGTTCTCTTTAAAAATTTCAATTACTGTCCAAATATTACTCAATTTTAAGAAACGACAGTTAGCTGGCACTGCTTATATTATCCTGTATTAAGCTTACGCCCATTATTCAAAGTGAGGTGTCACAAGATTGGAAGAATGGGCTCCACATGTACTTGCCATCAAATTGGTACTGACTGATTAACACTATGGGGCTCATATGGTGGTGGTGTTCACTAGGGATCCGGGGGTTGGGGAGGTAGATCCGCATCTGAGGGATGCCGTG
This sequence comes from Lepilemur ruficaudatus, assembly GCA_963574885.1. Classification (NCBI taxonomy): domain Eukaryota; kingdom Metazoa; phylum Chordata; class Mammalia; order Primates; family Lepilemuridae; genus Lepilemur; species Lepilemur ruficaudatus. The sequence goes on along the minus strand of CAUYRT010040813.1, from coordinate 22,207 downwards.
AGCATTGTCAAGGGGAGGGACATACCTCTAACCTTTGCTAAGGAGAGGCAGAGATATAAAATGTGACCAAAATGTTTGTACTCATATTTTCCTGAAATAAAATAAAAAGTAAAAAAAAATAAGAAGTAAAAAAAAAAAAAAGGAGAATGGAGGGCTCAGCAATCACAGGAAGAAGTGGAGTGGGAGAACATTGTTTCTGTAATTGTGCCCCTGTTAACTAACTCTTAACCAGTGTGATCTGGTGAACAACTGCATATACTATTGAAACAGCTAAATAATCTAATAAAGCTTCCAAAAGCCAGTGCAAAATACTTTATTTATATGTTAAATGTTTCTGTTTTTCATCTTCTGAATCAGTGCCAAGAACAAATCATGCACACATCACATAGGACTATAAAATGAACCACAAATAACTTAAAACTTGTCAGACAGCAACTGGTTCAGCTGTGGACCAGCTTCACACATTACATCTTCAACACACATAGCAGCTGCACTGCAAAGAGCACATCCAACAGAAGTCCTAAATAAAGGAGGAATGATAAAATTACTACTAGGATTAACGCGATAAAGTAACTTGAGTTCCATAGTCTCTGTCTTTAATGTTCTCAAAAAACACAAGTAAATTATTTTTATCATGAATGCCCAGGACCTTCGTATAATTGTTTGAATGGACCTGTTATTCAACATTGAAAATGTCAAAATTAAGGTAAACTCCAGAATATCACAAATCCAGGGATATAAATATCACAAAAACCTAAGCTTAAATGTGTGATGAAAGGGAATGGAGTTTGAGAACTAATTGTCTTATACCTGATCTTCGTATTGCTCAAATTCACAATTCCAAGATTGTGTAGACCACACAGTAGTATCTTCAAAACACTCGGGATTCAACTAATCTGATGCAGTCACAGTATAAAAGAAGGCTCCAACGAAATGTGCATAAAAGCCTACAGTTTGAAAAAAAGTCTATAGTAAACTTTTTTTATATTGATTTCACTTAGCTAAGTATTTAGTAATATTACTGTAAACTTTAACTTTGATGTTAGACAGATTTGAACCTGGTTTCCAGATCTACAATTATTAACTATAGTCCCTAGACAAGTTATGAGTCCTTTGAGCAAGTTTACTGATCATAGAATCATGAACAATAGTACCTCATAAGGTTTTTTAAAGGTGAGTGAAATCATGTGTGTGTCACACCTAGCACCGTGCTTGGTTCACAATACATACACCATAAATGGTGGGTATTACTGCTATTTCTATGGCTGCTGTTACGTCTACTAATTTTATAGTTACCATCATTTGATATTCCTACTGCTGCTAAGTGATCAAGGATGAGCATTGAAAACACTGGATATGAGAGTAACGAGTTCCTATATTTTCAACTATAGAAATATAAGAACAAAAGTGATGACTATAAAAATTCTGAATATTGAATCATTCCTACGAAATTTTTCTCTGTAAAGCACATTGTGAAATTAACAGTGTGCTTGCAGCATGCTTTATTAAAACATAGAGGGAATCCCTTCTTTCTTTAGCCATTATCCTTTGGGAAGTCTGCTCAAAAGATCCTAGAACATAAAGACTACACGACAGCTGCAAACAACAGTGAGTGTCGTGTTGGGATTTTAAATATCTGCTATTTAGCAATTAGAAATGACAAACTATTAGTAAAATATACCAACCATATATTTTTAAGCAGAGAGCATATTTACTAAGCCCATAGAATGTTGCATATACGTCTATCAAGGAGACCACCAATGACATGCAAGGCAAGATCTCTAACATCATGGAACCTACATCTGACAACATACAATTATTGTACGTGAAACAAGAAGAAACCATACAAAATTTCCCAGCTTCTAAAGAATGCGGATTAGCTAAGAGGTGAGTTCAGTGAAGAGTGGAAGAATCGCATAAAACTTTTATAAAAGAAGCCAGGTGTGGTGGTGCATGCCTGCGTTCTCAGCTTCTCAGGAGGCTAAGACAGGAGGATCACTTGAGCCCAAGAGTTGAAGGCCATAGTGTGCCATAATTGTGCCTGTTTATAGCCACTCCACTCCAGCCTGGGCAATTGTCTCTTAAATAAAAAATAAGCACATTGAAGTGGTAAGAGATGTTAAAACTGAACTGTGACAGGTAGCAGAGAACAAAGGCAAGACTTTTCAGGTAAGCACTCCATCATAAACCACGTCATGGAAAAAGGATCTAGCTTTACCCATTTGCAGGAACAATGGGATCACCGGTTTGCCAAGCATTTTGCAAAATAGTACAACCTAAAATTGTGTATAAGTCAGCAAGCTGATGACTTGGGAAAAAATCTGTGTAGGAAAAATTAGTCTACATCAAAATGCCAGGTGATTTGTGGATGGCAAAGACTGCAGACAGGAGAAGCTTGTGGGAGGCTGTAATAAGCTACATACGGGCAAAGATGGTTTGGGCAGTGGTGATTGCAGAGAAGTTAAGAGGTAGAAGTAGTTAAAAGGAGAAAGACTCTGAAGGAAGATGGGCAGGTCACATTAGCTGACAGGATGTGGGGAGATGTAAGACTCCGGTGAGTTAAAAAAAAAAAAAAAAAAAAGATTCCAAGGTTCTTAAGTTAAGCCTGGATCCTTGAAAAGAACCATGGTGCCCAATAAAAACAGAGTCCAAAAGAGTAGAGAATGGACCAAGAGGAGGAGTGTGAGATGAAAGTTACATCAGACTGGTGGAGATATGGTGTGTGCCTGTTCAGAACACTCAGGGATAAAGCTGTTGACTGGGCACCACCCGCCTTGATATGCATGGGAGCCATCAGAACAGAACACATCTAGTCCAGTTACAGTCAGAGGGCAAGGACTTGATGCTAGAAATAGATGCTCACAACCAGGAGCCCGTAAGGCCACACAAGCCAATGGTGGGGCAGGGGAGAGTCTTTAATACTAAGAATGCTACAGAAACTACCTCTATGAAACAAGTTCTGTTTGCTTTCTGAGGTATGTATATGATGAAAATGGTAAGTTATGATTTATACGATACATTCCTCTAACAAGTCTCTGTGTGCCAGACACAGTCCGTGGAATGGGGATAAAGAGAAGACCAATGAATCGAAATGAGGACACTGGTCTCTGCCTCCTACCTACTCAGAGTCACTGATGCTTGACAATGACAGCCAGACTCCCTCAGTTCCAGAGACAAAATAGACCAGGGAGATTCAGGTCAGGATGATGGGATCCAGAAATGACTGGTCTTGTTATGGGAAGGCTGATGCCTGAGGTTTTGAAGTTGAAACCTAGACGTATCCACAATGAAAACTTTCCCCCATCTTCCACGTTTATCCACACTCTATACTTTGATCATACCAAAAGTTTTCCCACTAAGGACACAGCAATTTGGACTACCACTGAGCTTCTCTAAACTTGGCCTTCCTATAACTGAGTTAGTGCCACTAAATCGACACACCTTTTTCTAGATTCCTCCCCTATATAGTACAACCCAAGGGCATCTTTAATGGATACTGTGGGTACTATTTTAAAGGGGACCTGAGAGTAGTAAAGTTATGTAAATATTTCTCCTATTTCACATATATCTCAAGAGACACAGTCACTAACAATCTCAAAAAAAATAAATAAATAAATCTTCACTCTTTCAATGAAAACGGCATCCTCAACTTTAACTTTCTCACTGGCAACTGAGCAAGGCAGAAGGTCTTCCCACCTTCAGAAAGGTCTGCAGACATCAGAATTAGCGGGCTCCAATCCAGGTAGCCCTAATAAAATTACAGCTGTCCTCCAGCAGTGGTTTGGTTTCTACATATATCAGAGCTTGCAGTCTTTTGCCTTTAGTAGCAATTGCTCTTTTTGTGTTCCATTCACTCTTTTTCAAAAATAAAATTGGAGCACAAGTACATAAGAAGAGATCCAAACGGGCAAAAATCTTAAACAGTCCCAGGGCATCAAAAAACAGATAAGAAAGAAAAATTCCTTATCTATACTTAATCAGGATTTAACCTTGCATTAAGTGCTAAGATATTCCCTCAAGCTGCAAGTCAAATTGCAAAATTCAAATTCCATTTATTTATAATTGCTTATAATATTACAATAGCAATGAATCTATTTTTAGAAGACTACGGAAGTAAAATATAAGGGCAATCATTTATAGTTATGGTTTTGTCTATGAAACATTAACTTATTCACTAAATGGCTTGGTTTCTTTTAATTTTTAGACCTAGTCTGGTTTGAAAGAGATCCAGCTCAATAAATACTTGTGCGTTACTAGATACCTGAAGGCTCCATGGCCCTAACCTCTTTGGAGTCCTAATTATTAGGTCAGTGCAAAATCTTAACAAATCAGGGACCATCTTTGGCAGGAACTAATACAGAAGAAGCAGAGAGGAATGTTGGTGTGAAGGAAATAATTTTTATCCAGCCTGGTTGGAGGAAGGGGTAGGCATTGAACTATTTTAAGCTGGAGCATGATGTGATCCAATTTGCATTTTAGACAGATCACTATGGTGATGATGGGTTGGAAGGAGGCCGTTTGGGAAGCAGAGAAAATAAGGAGCTGTCTCATGGTGGCAAAGCAAGAGAAGGGGCTGCTTGGAGAGATATATGAGGAGTAGAATCTGATTGGACATGGGTCGAAAGGAGAGAGAAGAATCTATTTTCTCTGCGAGCTCTTTGACGCTGGCCACAACATTCCCAACACCAAAGGTCCTGCCCGCATGAGGGAGGGAAGCATCTCTCTGCCCAAGGCACCTTCCCGTTGCCTCATACGTATCAGGCCAGCTTTACATTCTAAGAACCAATGGCAGCACGTGTTCATCAAAGTGACCTGAGGTGATCCAAACTGACCTTCCCGTTCATTCTTATTGTTGAATTTATTCTCACTTTTTCTTCACTAAGCCTAATGTAATGGAAAAGACAAAAAACCAAGGGAGTCAGGCCATCTTGGGTTTTGCTGGCTGTTTTCGTAATGAGAAATGTGATCTTGGGCAGATCATTTACCTTCTCTGAATCTCACTTGGCTTATAAAATGCAGGGATCATGCCAGCTACAAATAAAATTTCTTCTAGATGTGTCTGTTATGATCTGTTACAAATAATTCTGCTCTAGTCTATCAACCAATTATTGGGATACAAAGAAAATACTCATTAACCCCAAAGCAGTTCAGGTCCATTATATACCAGATGATTTCTTGAAATTGAAAGCCCCTGAAGCACAATGGAAAAAAAAAAAAACTTCTTTAAATTAAAAGAAAGACATAAAGAAAGCAAAACAACTCAATAAGACTTGATTGCTGGAAAAGTGCTGATCTTGAATTAGATACCTAAGTTTAATGAGAAAATCACCCAATGAATTTAACTGTCTGAGGCTGAAAACTAAGGAGAGGTGTGTGCCACTCTTGAACCAGTAAATCTCTATTTCCTAGGTGCTGACTTAACCGACTTAACCTCCAATTCCTCTGGCCATCTTGCAAATAGGTTCTCTTAGTGAATACTTGCCTTTTTTTTTTTTTTTTCCGCTTGTTTGATTTTGTCTAGTAGTATCTCTTCTTCTGGAAACTGCAGTCCCCATTCTCTCGGGGAACTGCCCCTTAACCCACTCTAGAGCCGTGGTCTGGGGGCTGATATTTTGCTACGTAGCCTGGACTCTCTTGTTGCAATGATTTGGCAGCAATTGAGCTTCTCCCCTAATCTCACCAACCAGTGGGGTTTTTTTTTTAGGATTTTTCCACTTGGAGCTGAGTTGTAGAGGCGTTTCTTTCTGATACTAAAGCTAGAAAGACACAGCCTCAAAGCTGTCAACAGACAAAGGTGTTCTACTGAAAGGGGGTAAAAAAAAAAAAAAAGATGAGAGATGGAGATGAAAACAAAAGCAGCCCAGCAGGGCTCGAACATCTGTCCTTGTTCCCAAGACTCACGAAACTGCTCTGTTCCTTGCCTTATAAAAATGTCTTTAACTCTTCTTTTGACTCTTAAGCCTAGATTTTCAGCCAAAACTAGTTCAACTTGGGTTTTCGTAATTTGTCACTGAAACTCTCCTGGCTGATATAGTGATTTTTACCATAAGGAAGAAAAGTGGAAAGAAATGGTTTAGCTCACTTTCTCGTGATGGCTGGAAAAATAATGTAAGTGCCTAAATAACAGTGGCATGTCAGTGACACCATCTTTAGGTAGAGCTAACAACTAGATACACCCCCTGAGTTACAGTACTTGCTGAGCCACACAAACACAAGAGTGGCCCTTGCCAATAAAAATCTATATAACATTTTGTTTTTATTGTCGTCATCAAAATGCAACAAGGTTTGAGTCATTTGCAAAAATTTTATGAACTCCCTTTTTAAAATGCTGTTGATACGCAATAAAACATATGGAGGAAAGTCCATATGATGTGCAAAAATGGATGCTTACCTAGACTGTATCCTCACAGAACATTTTAGGGACAAGTGGGAGAAGGACAGGTATCTACCCATCACAGAAGACCATCCGGACCATGCCCAGGGGATGCTGTAGGGCTAAACAGAGATGGCTATTCTATCTGCTTTTCAACTAGACTTTGAGAACAAAATAAGTTAAAATTATTTTGACCTACAGGAAAAATTAGGCCTTAACAGCTGGAAGGAAAGGTTAGGGGAAATAAAAATGAAAATAACTATGAATCACTTTTCATGAGAGTCACTCACTGAACTTGAACAGCTGGGCTTTGAAAGCTTTAGGACATAGTCAATAAGCTAGTGCCAAATTCATTATGTTCTCACTTCTGCTCTGTGGTAAACCTGTTCCACAACGATCATCTCCACAAATTATTTTATCTTTTATCAGAGCAAGAGTGTAAATTGGGAGAAAGTTAGTTACCAAGAAGATAGGAAGGATAAAAGAAAACCTCTCTTAAGAAATGAGGAAAAACACATTCATGAACCAAAAAAAAAAAAATTAAAGCAGAGTTTTAATATTTTTGTTCCAGAGATCCCCATCCCCTTGGCAGTTTTGTGAATCCCATGGGCCCCTTCCCTATCTCTGTAAAGGGCATCACAGTTTCCCCAGTTTTGCAAGTCAAATATTCAGAATCTCTTATATCCCTCACCACAAGCTCAAGCACCAGCCGTTAAGTTTTGTTGGTTCTCCCTCCCTCTCCAGTGCTTTCAGCCTAGTCAAACCTGCCTGACCTGGTTTATTGCAAACTCCTACTATCTTGCATCTACTGTCCCCTTCCCCCATACTCTAATCCGTACATGGTAGAAAATGACAATTTTTTAAAAATCTAAATTAGATTAGATCACTGTTTGCCTAAAAATCTCCAATGGTTTCACAATTTAATTTAAAATTATTAAAATAATTTAATAAAATAAAATACTTTCCTTTGGCCTACAACACCCTACATGATCTAAATCCTGAACCAATAATACAGTAATGATAGCAAACACTTATTGGGTATCTACTGTATTCCACACCGTGTTTAAATTGCTATTTGTGTCTTATCTTGTTTTTCATCTTTCAACAATAACCTATGTATTATTATTTATACACATTTTAAGGATGAGGAAACTGAGACACAAGCTGGAGAATTTGTGCAAAGTCAAATAAATAGTAAACGCAGGTCCAATATTTGAACCCAGGCACTACACCTCCTGAGCCCAGATTCAAACACTATACCATTTCACCTCTGACTTCTTCCCATTCCTCTACCGCCTGTCATCCCAGGTGACTGTGGTCCACACATCCATCTCTCTCTTTCTTGACCATATCAAGCTAGTCTCTGCTCTCCAGGACTTGCACCTGCAGTGAACTTCTTTGGATTCTTCCCCCAGATCTTTATATGATTGACTCTTTCTCATTACTCAGGATTATGTTTATTACAGGCACTGGCGGTTGCCAGTCCAAATCTATCCCCTTTTTTGTACCTAATTTGTTGGTGTTTAACTTTCTCTGTTTATACTTGTACTTAAGAAAAGTGACCCAAACCCAAGCTCCAGTGGCTAACTCTTAATTAGTCTAAGACTTAGACTCTAAGCCAGTCATGGTAAGGTCAGTCCCCATGTAGATGACACAATTTTCATCAATAATGTGTAATATGAAGTCTAATGGGAACAAAGATTTCCTTGCTGATAAAAAAAGAGACCTACAGCAAGAAATTATTTCTTTTTGCCTAAGGCCCTTGCCTAAGGCATATGAGGATGGAGTGTGTGGAAGTGTTGTAGTCACCCTGAAAACAAGGAGGTAGCTGGTCTACATGCTGAGACAGGCCTGTAGGAACTGATGCTGCCTTACACACTCAGCCTCTGCACTAACCATTCCTAGAGCCCTTCTACCTCAAGACATCTTTTTATGTAAGATAACAAATCCCTCTCTTATTTAAGCTATTTTGTGTTCAGTGTTCTGTTATGTGCCCCTGAACACACTCTGGCTGATGCACAGTTAAGGCGTCACCTCCCCAGAGAGGCCTTCCCTGACCATCTTATAAAAGGTGTTTCCTCTCCCAGTCACTCTCTGGCACATCCTCATGTTTATTTTTCTTCATAGCATGTATCCTTGGAAACTATCATGCTTATTAATTTACCATCTGCTTTTCTCCCTGGACTATAAATTCCCTGAGAAAAGGAATCTAGTCCATTGCTAGATCACCAGTGCCCAGAATACTGTCATACTCCTCCACTTAAAATTTAAACCTTGGAAAATTCTCTTAATATCTCTGTGTCTCAGTTGGATTATGAGGATCAAATTAGTTCATGCGTAATACTGTAGAACTGCAGTCCCCAAGCCCCAGGCCATGGACTGTTAGGAACTGGGCCGCACAGCAGGAGGTGAGTGGCAGGGGAGCCAGCGAAGCTTCATCTATATTTACGGCCACTCCCCATCGTTTGTATCACTGCATAAGCTCCGCCTCCTGTCAGATCAGCGGTGGCATTAGATTCTCACAGGAGCGAGAACCCTACTGTAAACTGCGCTTGCGAGGGATCTAGGTTGTGCGCTCCTGATGAGAATCTAATACCTGATGATCTGAGGTGGAGCTGAGGCGGTGATGCTAGCACTGGGGAGCAACTGAAAATACAGATTACCATTAGCAGAAAGGTTTGACTGCACAATAAATGTAATGCGCTTGAATCATCCCAAAACCATCCCCCACCCCAGTCCATGGAAAAACTGTCTTCCATGAAACCGGTTACTGACGCCAAAAAGGTTGAGGACAGCTTCTTTAGAAAGGGCCTGACACACAGTTAACGCTCAATCACAATAGCTTTTAATATTGTTTTTATTCTTACACAGACACTCAATAAATATTTGTTGAACAGGAATATAAACCAATGAATTATCTGAAATGTGATATGATCACCCTCTTAATTAGAACGCAATAACATCAGGATTTGTCTTATTCAAAAGAAACAGATTTTTAAGAGGAGAAGCAGACTAGTGGTAAATGTTGAAAGATTAACACCCACATAGAAATCTCCATTTCCCAAAGGCAGAGCACACTAGAAAGCATTGAGTAAGTAATAATAATATTAATGGCCACGTGGCCCCATCAAGGTGCAGGAATTAGTGGTGAACAAGACAGGCAAGGTTCCTGTTTTTATCAGCAGTCGTCAACCATCCATGAATAGGCCAAACATTTTATTTGGCTAAAAGCCAACCATGTAACAGGTTCTTGAATATTGTTAACGACAATTTAATCTCTAGAAAGACAAAGAAATAGTCAGATGAAACAACTTTGGACCTAGTTTTGACAATAAGAATAATTGATTGATAAAGTTAGAGTAATGTGAACTTTAAAAGACAGTGGCCATGTTATCTTAAATTTTGTTTTTTCTAAGGAAAGAAAAGCAGGACATCATGAATTGTACACCCTACCGTATGAATGTCTGCAAAACATTTAGAGAAAAGATATGCATAATTCATGGCATGAGACTCCTGAAGAGATTATGACTCAAAAGTGTTATGATGTTCTCAAAAATGCAATTTTGAGTGCAATTGCAAATGATAAAATGAAGAGGAAAAGGGAAAGAAAACTAAAAAAATAGTGGCTGCAGATATTTTCAAAAGAAAAATACAATTTAAAGGTATTCATGTTTGTTGCATTTATCACCTTAGTAACACAGTGCTGAGAACATAGCAAATAGTCAAAAATTACCGTCGAATGAGTGGATGAACAAATGAACATTGAATGTGACGGTGGTAGGGCCAGTAAGACACATGTCAGAGAGACCAAAGCGCCAAATGAGCTGAGATTTGGGAGAATAAATTTAAAATGCCAAAGTAACTTATGATTTTTATCTGGAGCAAGAGAAGGCCATGACTTTGAGCTAATGATATAATGATGATATAAAGATAATGGTGTTCAACCTTCAAAACTACAACTAAACACAATTAGAAAGAAATTGAAGTCCAATGAGATTAAAAGCTATTGGTCAGCACCTATCTGTTCTAAATGAACCTATATCTCCCGAAAATGATGAATTACAAGCACAGCATAAAAATAATTTGCATGCCGAGTGTGGTGGCTCACGCCTATACTCCCAGCACTTTGTGAGTTCGAGGCAGGAGGATCGCTTGAAGCCAATAGTTCAAGACCAGCCTGAACAAGATAGCAATATCTTGTTTCTACAAAACAAAAAATATTACCCAGGTGTGGTGGCACACACCTGTAGTCCCAACTACTCAGAAGGCTGAAGCAGGAGGAAGACGATTGCTTGAGCTCAGGAGTTAGATGTTGCAGTGAGCGATGATGATGCCACTACAGTCTAAACGGGGCGACAAAGCAAGACCCTGTCTCAAATAATAATAATAATAATAATTTGCAATTTAGATCTCTGGGTACTAAGAGCAATGCCAGAAGACCAGAAATACATGAAACAGTGAATTCAAAAAAGCTAAAGGGAGGTAAATCAAAAAGCAAATATAGTCACATCTCCTCCTTTAATACTATCATCAATCTGGTAGATCATTCAGACTTATGCAGGAGAGTTCACCTTGTTGTTCATGACCTTCTTTGAGACAATCTGGAATAAGAAGGTTTAGATGCTAGTTTAATTTAGTGAATTAGTGATTGGCTGAATTCAGAGGATGGCTAATGGATTGTGCTTACCTGGGGGAAATCGTTGTGTGAGTATAATCCAAAGTTGTGCTTTCTCCTTAACTTTATAATATTCAACATTTTTATCAATAATTAAAAGTGTTGAGATTATAGTAATCACATTATACAATGATAAATGGCTTGGTAGTATTGTAAAAACACTATTTAAGAGAATCAGGATCCAAGAAAGTTTTGGCAGCTTGGGATAATGGGCTGAATTGAACAAGATTGAGTTTAATAAGGATATGTGGATGACCCTGAACTCAAGTCTAATATGCTAATGGCACAAAAACAGAATATAATAATGTATCTGACACTGGGAGGATGAGGCAGAAGGATTGCTTGAGCCCAGGAGTTTGAGGTTGCTGTGAGCTAGGCTGATGCCACGACACTCTAGCCCAGGCAACAGAGTGAGACTCTGTCTCAAAAAATAATGATAATAATAATGTATGTGACACCAATTTTTGATGTTCCATTTGTAACACATTGATCAGCTGAGGGCTTCATTCTTTCCCTTCAGATCTATGTTGGATTGGACAAATTCCCATTCCACATGTTATTGAAAGTCTAATGCAATGTTAAGAAGGGCAGGGGTGAGGTGGGAAGGTGTGTTTGGGGGAGGTGTGTTTGAGGGAGGTGTGTTTGAGGAGGGTAGGTTCTTATGGCTGCGCCAACCTCTAAACTCTTCTGCTAAATTAACTCAGTGTCTCCACACACTGCTCCTGTCCTGCACAATACCTACCATATGAGTAATTTAGCTCCTTTCCTTGATTTCTACCAAAAACAAAAAAAAAGCACGTAAAAAGGAGCATTTACAAATTCTTTGTATGCAGAGTAGACTTTACAGACATTTGGGAAAGATGGAGGGAGCTTAGATCACAGAGACACACACACCCCTCTAACTGAATGTTAGACATCCCCACTCTCCAAATGTTCCTTCCCACCAAGTGAGTTCCAGCTCCCAGAAAGTTCTCTAGGTCTCTTCACTTTGTTTTTCTTTACCCACAAATTCCTTCGTATGTCTTACACAGAACAGTATGGCAATATTGACATTTCCTAAAAATCCAGCAAAAAATCTTGAGTCATGTTTGACATTTCCTTTTCTTGCATACCCTATAACTAAACTGTCTCTGAATCTATTTTTGTCCTTCAATCATCGTTAGGAATGAACTCCGTTTCCTTCCTGCTACCTCTCCTCTAGCCTGAACACATACCCCACCAATGCTTCTCCTCTCTGTCCCCAGCGTACTTCCTGAACAAATGCATGACCACAGACTTGCTCAGACTATGTCCCTACTTAACAAATTTGAAGTAATTCCCAACTTCCCACTCTCTTGTCCTTAGACCAGCCCTACATCTTTCCAGGTTAATTTCCTAACACAGACCTCCGCAACTCACAGCAAGCCTAACCACCGCCTACACCAGGCACAACTTCCGTCTTGCCTTTACTCTTGATATCTTCACATTCTGTAGCTCTCTTCTGTACATCCTTTGCTTACTCAAATCTTACCTATGTATGAAGACCCTTCCCAATCCCATGCCATTCTTGAAGACTTCAAGCCCAAATTTATCTCTCCCTTTGCCAAATTATTGTTTAGCCAGTAACAATATAAGAACCTAATTGCTTCAAGTATTTTTCTTTGTTTATATGTTTGGTTTTTATATGTTTCCAGAATCTGACTTGAACACATAGAAATGAGGAAAACTCTGTCTTATGTTTGATTGCGTCCTCTCACAGAGCCAAGGCCAGGGCTGGGAAAACCGGAGCTGTATCAGTTCATCAAACAGGACAACATAATGGTTATACATACAGTTGGGGATGCCTACCACTCCCTTGCTGTAAGGATCTCAGGGAATTTTTTTAACTTCCCTGAGGAAGTTAAAAAAGGCATTGGTTTATTTGTCTATAAAATGAGGATAATGTAAGTGACAAAGGTCACTGAGAAGATTAAATGAGATGCATATAAAACACAATGTCTGTGAAATTTTAGTATGGCCATTTTTAGGATCAACTAGAAAGGACATTTGAGGTCATCCCTCTCATACCTTCATCTTACAAGTAAGAATACCAAGTCCCAGAGAGATTAGCTAAACTGGAAGACTAGAGTCTGCTTCTAGGGGAATCAGTTGATGGCTTTCCCAAGGTCCTTCCTGGCATGGGGCATGCCAAGGACTAGGATGCCTACTCCTACTCCTGTCTCTCTTAACCCACATCCCTTTCTACAGCATTCAGATGCCGCCAGAATTAGTTTGGAAGTTGGAAAACCTTCAAGTAGTTGGTAAAACTCTAAATCAGTGGTTGTACTTGGGGTATTATTGGAGATCCTAAAGGACACCTTTTAAAATGCTTTTAGATTGTTATCATGACAAATTAATTTTAAAATCAATAAAGAACTAAAAGATGTTATCTGGGATTCTAAATAACAAGAAGACACTGCTGAGACATTCTTCCCTTAGCAGTTAACAAAAGTGCTTTTGATATTTGCACCCTCTATGCTCTTATATCTCCAAACCCCCATCATGAGTTGTAAAAAGTATGTGTGTATGTACATGTGTACGTGTACATGCTTGAACAAGTTCACAAGAGTGTGTGCATATAAGCATATGTATTTGCTGGTTGAGATGGGAAGAGGAACCTATATCACCCCAGAACTGAAGAGGCTCCACAAAGTGGGATGTGTAAATCCAGGCAGAATTCCCAATAGAGGAGCTGCCTGGAGCTCACCTTTTACCTGGAAGAATTTCAGAGACTACGGGTGACTTCAAGAGACCATGAGGGAGCCAGTTCTCCTATAGCAAAATCAGTAATGGCTTAGCCCCACCAATCAGGGCACAATGGGGATTTTCTGTCTCTGCTTACGTCCAGCTGCATTGCCCCTGTCGTCTTGGGCCAGCCTTCCTTCTCCCACCTGAACACATGCCTCCTCAGACACACAAGTATATGCATAGTTTGCTAAAGCATAGTCCCACCAGGAGGTTGACTCACTTCCTGGGAAATCCAAAGGAGTGTAAACAAAACAGAATCTGTATCCACCACATTCAAACCAACCAGGAAATTAGATGCTAACTAGCATTTACCAAATACTTTCCATGTTCCATCTACCCTTCTGAGGATTTCCATGAACAGTATTGTTCACTTTTATCATATTTACAACTCTATGACTAACTCCTAGCAGGGGATGGATAAGATACTCAAAAAATATTTAATGAATAAATTCACCCAAGGACACAATAAGTGACAAAACCAGAAATCAAACTAGGATGTAACTGACTCCAAAGACCATACTCTTTAGCCCCTAAACTGCACCACCTTCAATCTTACACTAGACTTCTCCTGAGAAGTATACTTATTGTTATGAACTATTAATAAAATTTTGTATCCTACCAAAATTCATATGTTCAAGCCCTAACCTCCAGTGTGACTGTACTTGGAGATGGGTCCTCTAAGGAAATAATTAAGGTTAAATGAGGCCAGAAGCATAGGGCCCTGATGCAATAAGATTGGCATCCTCATAAGAGACACCAGAGTGTGCTCTCTCCCTCTCTCTCTCTTCTCTCTCTCTCTCTGTCCCCACCCCCACCCTCCATGGGCATGCAGGTCATGTGAGGACATAGTGAGAGGGTGGCCATCTGTAGGCTAGGAAGAGAGCCCTCACCAGAAACTGAATGGCCATAACCTTGGTCATGGACTTCAAGCCTCCAGAATTATGAGAAAATAAATTTCTGTCATTAAAATCACCTAGTCTATTGTATTTTGTTATGTCAGTCTGAGCAGATTCATATACTTCTGATACCTAATTTCCCCAGCTCTAAGCTTATCTGACTCTTGTGACCTGAATTATTCTTGTGCACATTAGGACACGTGCCATAAGGGGAAAAAATGGATATTAAATGAAAAGTATAGGAAACAAAGGGCCACCACCCATTTTAACACCTAATCATATGCAGAAACCCAGCATATTCAAAAAGAAGAAAACAGTGTTTTTCTGGCAAGCTCTACACATATCCCCCAAAGCTGAAAGTTTAAATGGGAAGGAAAGGTGGATAAATCATGACAAAATATTCAGTGTATATTCAAACTGTATATTAAAAATAGTTACTTAAAAATATTGATGAAGGAGTGACTCATAATTTGAATATGAGTAAGCTCAATATCAAAACAGCAGAATTTTTTTTACCTCAAGTATTATTCTTGATTTCTACTCTTATACATAGTAGATTACAGAAGTTACCAAGAAACATCTATAGCCACAAGCATAGCGTGGAGCTGAGCCAGAGCCCAGACTCCTCTACTAATGCTGCAGATCCCTCCCTGGAATCCTGGAACCTTGCACAGTTCCAGAAGTTGACCCAGTTCCTGAGTGTTACTCTCACAGCTGCTCAGATGGCCAGAGTAGGAAACAGAATGAGGTCAGACCCCTCTCAGAGCCTTTCAGAATGGCCTCCACTTCAGCAAAAATGTTTGAAGTGCATGTAGCAATAATTTGGCACTCGTGGAAAGATTGCCTGCAGTCTGCTGTTAGGAGCTATTGCACAGCCTGTTGCATGGCTATTAGGATCAGACTTGTTTACCGCTATGTCCTTGACACCTAAATTACAGTAGAAACCCAGTAAGTTACCTTTTCCTTCATCAACAACACCATACCAATTGTCTACATCACAGAAACTTGTACTTGCCTAGAAAACTCTTCTCAACACAAAGAACACGGCAGTCTGAAATTAGGATCTCGCTGAAATGTCTCATCAGGCAGACCTAGTTTTGCTATAAAGAAGCTACCTCCCACACTTATCTAAAACTTATTTATTCCTCCCCCAAATTGCTGGATGGCCATAATCCAGTCATCAGTTTCATGTAGAATGTTTTCAGCACAATGGATCTCACTTACAGGCATCCCCCAGAAGCAATATACTCTAAATGGTCACAAGATTGTAGCATTTAGAGAGGAGGAGCCATAGACATCAGATGTCATCTAGTTCAACCTCTTTATTTAAGAGATCAGACAACTGAAGTTCAGAGAGCTTTAATAACTCACCAAAGTTCACACAGGTAAGTGAGAGCATTTCATTTCTCCAATAATTTTCATTTTTCATAAAAACCCCACCTCTACCTGCCTCCTTCCTCTGCCCTTAACCCTGTCTCACTCTGACCCCAGTTGTTTACTGCAAGGGAGGTGACACAACCCAGGCAACTATGTTTCTGCAAGCAGATTCTCACCGGAAAACTGGCACTTGGTGCTTTGGCAGGGAACGTGCTAAAGCGGGAGCAGAAAAGAGCGCACCATCTGGACGGCAGGACGCTTGGTGCCAAGTGGGCTCCAGGCATGGGGAAGACGAAGGAGAAAGGAAGGGTGTCACCCAACTGCACACATTTATTTTCCCTTTGAGAGGATTTGTTAGTAACCATGTTATTCTGAGTGGAATCCATTGTAGGTGGTTCTGATGGCTGACAAACGTGTAGGCAAGGATGAAACAAGGTGAGGGGTAGCCAGGCAATTTGTAAACAATTTGTGAGCCAGAAACATTCGGTGGTGTTTGATTACTATGTATGAATGAAGGTACAATATCTGTGTGCTTTCCCCCACTTACTCTTCCCTCTCTTTTTAGGATAGTAAGCACAAGAATTTCCCTAACAGTACCTAAAGAAAAAATCTTATATTTAACACCACCTACTGACATTTCTCTCTTCTTCCTAACCTTAAATCATACTATTGTTTTTCTGTGCTACAGCTATGTGTCTCACCTATGAAAACCGTACTTAATGTACATAATGGTTTTCAATAATTAATTAGCAGCACTAGTTGCTACGGAGGTTTTCCTCTTAGCGACTCTACATACTGCTTTTGGCAATAATTTTTAAATAATTTGCATCTTAATTATCATTTCCCATATTTCTTATGTAGATGGCCCTAGTGAAATATATCATGTCAAGGGCATGGGTATTTTATGTTATCTTCCCCAGTTTAAGAATCATGCTAAATTTTCACCAATATATCCACAGTACATAATCTTCCTTGTTTGGCATTTTAGAGTTTACAAAGCTCATTCACATCTATGGTGCCATTTTAATTTTAACAATAGTAATCTGATGTTGCTAGTTATTCCTATTTCAGAGAAATGCTACAAGGCTTATCAAACAGAACTCAGCCCCTGAGAAGCATCGTGGAATGTGGAGCGAGCACTGACTCTACAAGCAGATGGACCTGGATTTGGATCCTGATGTGTATTGCAGCCCAGAGCAAATCAGTGAACACCTCTAAGCTGTAGCAGTGGCAACCCGCACCTGGACTCATGTGCATTCAAATAAGATAAATTATGAGAAGATGCTTGGCACCATGTAGGGGCACCTGTCCATGTCTCTTTCCCTTCTCAACTGACTCCAAGCCTCATGCTTTTCTATTATACAGTGATAGCTTCTTTGTCCTCTTTTTTTTTTTTTTTTTGTCCTTCTGGTGACCAGTGAGACAGAATTATAATAGCTATATGTGATTAGGAGAATAGGATCTTTGGCCATGGAGCAAAGCCCTGAGAATAGTTGGTATAAGGGGAAAAATATGCTCCAAAATTCAGCTAAGCAGGCTGACCAATAATATCACTAATGGGGGGAAAAAAAATCAAGATTATACATCAATCTTTAATGTATTACAACTTCTACCTCCAAAACTAAATATGGTCACTTTCCTTTTTAAAAAAAAGGGGGAGGGGGAAGCCTTTTAGTCCTGCATCATAAATCACCAGAAGTTAATATTTCTTCTTTATGTTCTGCAGTGATTCAAATTCATATTTAGTAAAAAGTTGACTACTCATAACAAAAATGCTAACATCTAATAAGCTTCTTCTGAAATGATTTTTATTTTATTTGTCTCTGCAGTAATATAAAATCTAATGACCAAGCAAAAAAAAAATGCATCTGGTACAGCTGATTCATTCAAAGTCTGTTCAAGCTGGAATGATGGCCTCAAGGCAAAATCCTTAGTACTTGGAATATCCTCTCGGTTCATCAGGATTCAACCTCTGTGAAATAAAATTTGATGCCTTCAATAGGTAATTCTTCTATCAAGGGGAAGTCACTGTGCCCCAGCTAATAGCAATCCATTTGTTATATTGTGTCTTTCTTTGAATACCACCAAGGCTGGACGACCTCATAATTTCATTACTCTTCAGCAGAGCCTAAGCACCATTCACAAACTGTAGGCAGTAAGATTATCTCCTCCTGGGGAGAGGTACACACTTCTGCTTTCCATATGGAGGGTGCTCCACTGATAGGACACCCTTGGCCTTTCTTCTCCTCTTCACTCCTTCCTATCACAGGAGCAACAATAACTCAATCCTATTAGTTTCGAAGGAGAAATTTTGAAAGAACGGTCCAACCCCACTCCTCTCATTTTTCTCTTTCAGAAATGACTATCCCACTCAGTAGCCTGGCCTCTGGCAGCCCAAGACTCCAGTGGCATGAAAGCTGGCCTTTAACCAAGTGATTGCAACATTTTATTGAAGATTACAGTGAGCTTTATGTCTATAGCAGAGACAGTATCTAATTTTTGAAAGGAAAAAAGTACTCAGTATTTAATACATCTTCTTATATATTTATTTCATTGAATAAAGCCTACGATTCCAACTCCAAATTATAAAATCCTGGTAGGAAAAAAGCCACCAATTAAACCTCTTTTAATTTTTAAAGCTTATTCACAATCTAATCTAGTTGACCATATTAAATATAATTACATTTACATTCCACTCATCATTATATAGATATACAGATGGAAATTTTGTCTGTTGGATTTGAGTTTGCACAAATTATGAATTGGGATTTTTTTTCAATTCTAACTGCCCAGCTGATGTTAATTAAGTATGGAATGAAGGCATTTAAAAATCAACTATAAGAAATATGGTTCATTGGTAATGATTTCCAAATTTTTGAATAAATGTAAGAATAAATTTCCTAAGAAATATTTACAAATCAAAGGAAGTGAGTCACTTTAGAAACCATTTCATCCTCCTCATACCTAATAATGCCCAAAATATCCCAGGCACAAGGGTATTATGAAATACTTTAAGCCCAGTACATTAGGCAATGAAAAAATAGGGCAGAAATGTTCTCATGTGTTTAGGCACTAGCTATTTTTCATGGGTGGCTGGTGGACATTTCCCTCCTTAGTCCTAGAAAATCATCCAAAATCCAGGTCATCCAACTGGCCACTGCCAAGCTGCCTGCAGGACCTCGGAGGCCACCAGGCTTTGTCCACACGTCTCTTTCCCTGGATCAAATCAGCTCTATGCTCATTTAACTTTTCCTTACGAGGTCACTTTCCCCAACTTTTAATCATCTTTTAGGCATCATAGGAAACTTTATTTACCTTTCCAAAATCTCCCATCAGAAATTCCACTTCAGAGTCTTGTCTAATTTGACATCCTTTCCTCTATTTACAAAGAAAATATGTAGCTTTATTATAGCTAAAAAGAGAAAAAATAATGTCTCTCTCATTCTTTTGGAGTATGCACAGTTATAAAATGTATAAAGAAAGCAATAAATGGTTGACAAAATTATATCTGATCATCTGCAAAGAAATGAATTCAAGAAAATGACGTGAATTCAGACTTTCATCAGAAATGTTGAAGGAAGTGAGTCACTTTAGAAACCATTATATCCTAAGTTTACCTTTATGTTATCTACTTACACGTGTACTTTAAAGAATATTGATAAGTTCAATAGGATGTTTGCCTCAAACCAATAAAGAAAAGCAGGTGCTATAAATTTATTTAAGAGACTGTGTAGTTTTGTCTACTTTTCCTTGATAGGTGTTTTGAGCTATTATATTCCATGTGCTTATAATGCCTCCTATCTGATCTTCCTAAATATGTCTGTATACATAGGCTATATATTCTATGAATTTTATTTCAGAACAAAAATGGCAATTATGAAAGTTTTGCGTGGAGATTAATAAAGTTGAGAGCCACTACCCTATAAGCCCAGGCCCCCGACCCCACTGGCCTCACCTGCCCTCACCAGTCTGGCTCACTACAGGCCTCTGGCCTCTTGCTGCTCCTCAGATACACCACACCTGCTTCTGCCTCAGTTCCATTGCCTGGAGCACTCTTCCCCAGTTGTCCATCTGGTCCACCGCTTTCCTCTGGGTCTCTGCTCAAAGATTACCTTATCAGAAAGGATCCGCTCTAACTGATCATCTTTATAACACAGTTCTCCCCATGGGACCACTTGACATTGACTCTTCTCACGCTCTAACCCTTACTCTACCTATAAGGAACTGAATATATGTGATGGAGAAATTATTTCCAGACAAGCAAACACTGAAGGAATTTGCCATGACCAGACCTGCTCTGCAGGAAATACTCAGGACTGCATTATACACAAATCAGTATAACAGATACCCACCAGTGTAAAATAATCCAAAAAAAAAAAAAAACCCTGATACAACTCTTATAAAACAATAGCAGAAGAGGGAACACAAAGCAATAAGTTAATACCCAAAACGATGAATAGGTCAACATCCCACATTTCAATTCTATCACTTAACATTAACAGTCTGAATGCTCCTCTCAAAAGACATAGGCTGGCTGAATGGATTAAAAAACAACGTAAGTATCTGCTGTTTCCAGGAAATACATCTACATGACAAGAATGCACACAGACTCAACATGAAAGTATGGAAAAAATATTTCAAGGAAATGGAAACAAAAGAGAGCAGGTATGGCCATTCTCATATCAGATAAAATTGACTTTAAGCCAACAAAGGTAAAAAAGACAAAGAGAGACATTATATAATGATAAAGGGAACAATTCAACAAGAAGACATAACAATTTTAAATATATATGGGGCTAACACAGGAGCTACCAGATACATAAAGCAAATTTTACTAGAGGTAAGCAAAAAAATAAATGACAACATCATAATTGCTGGGGACCTCAACACTCCACTGTAAGAGCAGGAGTGCTCTTATCATCAAAGGAGAAAATAAATAAAGAAACAATGTACTTAAGCTAGACTCTAAATCAAATAGACCTAGCAGACCTTTACAGAAAACTCTATCCCGAAACTACTGAATATATATTTTTCTCAGCAGCACATGGGACATTCTCTAAGACTGATCACATCTTAGGCCACAATACAGGTCTCAACAAATTCAGAAAAAAAAATAAAAATTATGCTATATATCTTCTCAGACCACAGTGGAATAAAACAAGAAATCATCACAAGACAAACACTCAAACCTACATGAAGTCATGAAAATTAAACAACCTGCTGCTGAATGATTATTGGGTCAAGAATAAAATCAAGATGGAAATCAAAAGACTCTTTGAACTGAACAAAGGGAATACAAGGTAACAAAATCTATGGGACCCCAAAAAAGTACTTTTCAGGGGAAAATTCATAGCCTTAAATGCCTATACCAAAAAGACAGAAATATCACAAATCAACAAACTAATGTCACAACTCAAAGAACCAGAAAAGGAAAAGTAAACCAAACTCAAAGCCAGCAGAACAAAAGAAATAAGGAAGGTCAGAGGAGAACTAAATGAAATGGAAAACAAACAAACAAACAAACAAAATACAAAGAATCAACCAAATAAAAAGTTGGTTCTTTGAAAAGATAAAATTGGCAGACCTCTTGCTAGATTAACCAGGAATAGAAAAGCAGGAACCAAAATAAGCTCAATCAGAAATTTAAAAATGAGACATTACAACTGATACCATAAAACATTATCCATAAATACTATGAAAATCTCTATGCATATAAACTAAAAAATGTACAGGGAATGGACAAATTCCTGGAAACACACAATCTCCCAAGACTCAATCAGGAAGAAATAAAACTCTGGATTAGATCAAAAATGAGCAGAGATCAAAGCAGTAATGAAAACCCGGCCAACACCAACGACACCAAAAGCCCTGGCCAAGACGGATTCTTAGCCAAATTCTACCATACCTACAAAGAAGAGCTGGTACCCAACTGCAGAAATTATTCCATAATATTGAGAAGGAGGAAATTCTCCCAACTCATTCTATAAAGTCAGTATCACCTTGTTACCAAAGCCAGGAAAGGACACAACAAAAAGAGGAAACTACAGACAAATATCCCTTATGAATATAGATGCAAAAATCCTGAATAAAATAGTAGCAAACTGAATTCAACAGTACATC